>JAOUQZ010000019.1:579956-619772 GCA_028564935.1 Neosilurus hyrtlii
TATATATATATATATATATATATATATATATATATATATATATATGAGAGAGAGAGAGAGAGAGAGAGAGAGAGAGATTGTGCATGTTAGAATGGTGAGTTGTGAAGATTAACCTCCCCTGCCTTTGACCTGTCACCTTGATAACTGACTGATACTGGTTAACATAAACAAGTAGGTCCCTGTTTTAACAGGTCATTCACCTTTAGTTCTTGGTAGCTATGTGCCACTTTGTGAAAAACACTTGTACTCATTTCACATTTTAGTGTGTAAATAATAATAAATCATAAAAAATATACCAGAGGGATAATTATTTATAATATAGTGTTTCTTTTTTATATCCATGGTGTAACCCCTCTATTTTAGTTGTTGGACAGATTTATATTGGAAAATTAAATTAGCTTAAAAATGTATTTTGGCTAATAATAGATAATGATAGCATTATTTAGGTTGTTATTGGGTGGTTTTTAACTGTAGTTAACGTAACAATTGTGTGCCTTTTTTTCCCTCACCAGGAATAGTCTTCAGTCTTGAGCTCTGGGGGCCTGCTTCAGTTAGCAGAGATGCAACCCCCTCCTCGTACTATGCCTCCTGGAGCATGTGGTACCCCACCACCACCTACCTCTGGTGGTGCAAATGCTTTCAGGAGAACTCGACCGCACAAGCATGGAGCAGTGGCCCCCAGTGCAGCAGCAGCTCCACCTTCACAGCCACTGACTGACCCTTTTGCCTTTGGGAGGCAAGGCTTTTCATCTGCAAGCAACCAGACTCCTCTAAACAACAGTCCTCTTCCTATGCAAGCCCCTCTCACAGCAGATTTTAACCAGACTGGTCCAACTCAAGGCCCACCATCAGGAGCACAAGTGCCATTAGCTGGTTCTGTAAATACATTTTTCACCCCTTATCCTGGTCCTTCAGGACCTCCACTGGCCACTAACCCACCTCCTGCTGAACCTGGCTATTTCAGCTCCAAAGAACCAATGCCATACATTGCCCATTTGCCTAATTCTGTCCCACCTTTTAGTTCTAGTACAGTGCACACTCCCCCTGCAGCCTTGACCCCACCAGTTCAAAGTATGCCTCTGTTTCAGCCTACACCACCTGCTCTATCCCATTCTGGGCCTGACCATGGCAGTCGTCCTCCTTCTGTTCAAAACTACTTTCAGCCAACCAGTGATACACCACAACCTTTTTTTGCACATCCCCAGGCACAGGCTTCTCCATCTGCCCCCTTGCCCCATCCTGGCCCATATCAGACACACATTCAGAATCATACTCAGTCAGCCATATTGAATATGGGTGAGTCAGCAGTTTCCCAGCAACAAAACTCTCACGTTTCAGCCCAGAATTATTTCAGCCAGACAAGTGGTATCTCAGAACCATGGTTTAATCAGGTTCCACAGGACCCCTCACAGCGTTCCTGCCCTCTTCCATATACTGTTCCATCTGCTGACTCTGGAACATTGTCTATGTTCTTTCATGGCAATGATGTAGAAAATGAAGAGACTCTTTCTGGGGAGGGTCATGTTAATGGTGTTGCCCATCCTCCCCAAGGCAATGAAGTAAACGAAACCCTTAATCCCTGTTTGCATGAAACTGGGAATGTCAAAGTGACTGCAGGTGCATGTGACTCAGTTGAGAATCTGGAATGTGTTCCAAATCAGGAAGTTTTGCCTAATGAACCACCATCAAGCCATGTTTATGAGCCAGGGCCTAACTTGGAAATACCGGACTCCACTTCTCGTCCTGCACGTTCTGCAAGTGTCTCATCCAGCTATAGCAATGTCAGTCACAGTAGTGGTCATGCCGCCCACAGTAGCAGCCACCCTCCCCGACGACATCAGGGAGTTGTTGGGACGTTTATCCAACAAGAAAGCCCTCGGCCCCCTGATACACCAGCATCCCACCCTTCTGCTGCTGGTTACTTTGAACAGATAGATTCTCCTGCTGCAGAACTAAGTCCTGTTTTCCCCACACCCAGCCCTCCAAAGCCAGTTGGGGTGTTCCAGGCCAGTGCTAACTCTTCCTTTGAACCCGTGAGATCACACAGTGTGGGGGTTAGACCTGCTGAAGTTGACCGTGCTAGAATGGTAAAAGAAAAAGGTGGAGTTGACATAGTGCCTGGCAACTTGGAGCAGCCTCCAGACAATATGGAGACGATCTACTTTCCTGGAGGACAGGAGCACAGGCCTTCGTCTCAAACTCAGGGGCCACGACAACCTTGTGAAAGTTCTGCCACAACCCTCTGGGCTCAAAGTGATGCATCTAGTTTTGGTGCTAATATACTTTTGGCACCTGCGGCACCTCCTCTCGCTGCAACTATAGCTTCATCAAGTAAACCCAGTACTGAGATTATCCAGCCACCAGAAGATGGGCCTCAGGATCTGCAGCCCTCCAGGGCACATTCACAGCCTCACTCAGAAAACCTTGAGATCCCACCTGATTCAGCTGCTCAGGCAAGTTTGGGCTATGCGTCTTTGTTAGTGTCTACGCCGCCCACACAGTCTTTAAACCAGCCTGTCTTGATTGCCACTCCTTCATCCAATTATACAGTGATTTCTCCTGAAATGCCTGTCCAAACAACTGATCAAACAAGTGTCAAGGAAATAAATATGCCTGTTCAGGCACCAACTCAAAACCAGTTGCCACAGGGTTCCCACTCAGCCAATCATGCACCTCCTCTTTACTCTCAAACCCCAATTAGCTTTCACCCCCCTTTAATCCAGAGTCCTTTAAATATAGCACAAGAAGTCCTGCCTGTCCAACCTGCCCAGGCAAAAACTTTGAAGTCCCAATCACTGAGAAGTGACTGCCAGTCACTTCCAAATTCTAATTCGCAAATTCCTTCGTCTGCTTCTGCCGTCAATCAGAATAATCAATCAAATTATGAACTTCTTGATTTTTCTATGCATCAAGCACAGAGCACAAATCCAGCCCCTGCTAATTCAGCTTCCACCCCTGCCTCAGTAAATAATCCAGCTGGCTTTTACTTGCAGGTCACCAAAGATGCACAGCAAGGGGCACGAGTGGATAATGAGCCTCCACTTCAGCCTCCAACCCCGAATCCTCCTAGCGCTCCCAGTGTTCAATCTAGCAATGGCCCCCCTGGTCCCTCCAATCCAGCTCATCCAGCTACACAATATCAACCTCCCTTACCGGCTACATTTAATTCCCACACCACCCCATATCCTCCTCAGTCTGGAAATTCTGCTGGTACACATGATCCCCAGCGTCCCCCATCTGCTCTTGGAGGACAGCATGGATATGGTGCACCACCTCCCATGCCTCCTGGGCCTGGATTTGGTAGCTACTACACAGAGTACCAGGATGGAAGGCATCCTTTCCAACCTCCATACCCACAAATGGACCCAAGGGCTCAGAACTACTACCAGGTATTTTTTTTCTTCAGTTTCTTTCACATTGTCTATAAAGTAAGGAATGGTAGAAATTGAATAAACAGTCCCAATTGAACAAATTGTCCCACAGACAATTTGAGTGTTGATTGTGTAGTTTTATCATGCAGGTTATCTGGAACATGAAGTCACCAGTGTGCCTATAAGGATTGTAATTTTTCTTGCTCCTCTTTCTCCTAAATTTGGCATTTGACATACTTGAAAGAAAACACTGCCCTATTTTGCATTTTTGGACTCACAGACTCCTACAATTTGCTAGTTTCTCTATGAATGATGGAGGATAGAGTTTACGATCTCTTCCAACCTGAGAGCTCTTTTGGCTCCTGGTTATTGATGACTTGCATTGATTGGAATGTGAAACTAGCGATCTCAGGATGGTTAGGCAAGTGGTTTTCTATAGCACCTCTCTGGAGCCTTAAATTCAGCTAAATGATCCCCTAAACTTGTAGGATGACCCATATCGAAGAGGAGATCCCCGGTATGCCCGGTACAACGGACCAAACCCTGGTTACCGGGAGGCAGACCGACAACCAGACAGGCCAAGTTCTAGGACCAGTCAGTATTCTGACCGACCCAACTCCAGGTAAGTGGTCACTATACAAAGGGTCAAACACTTTCTTGCGTACTGTCCCAGCTGTTGCACAATTCAGAGCTTCAAGCATAATTTATTTTCTTGCAAAATGTTAAACCTATGTGTCATATAAGACAATGATTTTTTTCAAGAAAATATCTGTTTTGCACCAACACAAATTATACAAATTTAAGCAAATGAATAAAATGTATAAACTGTTAGACAGGTAAAATAAGCAAGGCGGGTTTCGAACTCAAGTTTGTGGGGTAAAAACACTCGCTCGTGCACCTGCCTGTCTACTAACCGCCTGAGCTAATACTGTGCCGAGTCAGAGCAGCGAATACTCTTTACTTGTACTCTCTCCACCAAAAGCACCACCAGATTTTGCAGTCCCTGTTATATCCTTGTCCAAACCGAATTGAAATTTCATGGGAAATGTCACATCTCTACGGTACGAGCTATTAAAGAAAACAGCACTGAACACACCCTTCAGTCATGTGCATTTGTTGATACTGCAGGGAAATCCTGTCTCATTAGCGTACAGGACGGATTCGTCATTAACAAAAGTAATGTAGAAACGTAATGTGATTGTCGCTTAACTTAAGTTTCATAGCCATGAACTACATTACTTACAGCCTCAAGGCCACCGGCATCTTGGTGTGCACCAGCCTGAATACCAACTGTATCAGTTTCAGCCATGTTGTTTTCAGTGCACATGGGTTTGTTCATGTACCTAAATATGGTTTGGTGATGTGCAGGCGTTATGAACTAAATACAGGATCTAGGAATTGTTACGATAACGGATTATAATGTATGTGTGACTGAGAAGGGAGCAATTCCCATTTGTTATTAAAAGCACATATACCGCTGTTTGGCCAAAGTATCAACCCACATCTGCGCTATTTGGGATTCTTTATTTTGATTGGTCATCTGAGTTCACACTTGATTCTTTGTTTTGTTTTTGTTTTTTTGCGGTAAAGTTCCCTCCTCAAAGTTTATTGTATGCAGGAGGCACATAAAAGTGCGAGAAGGCTGCATGCTAATGGGAGCCCTGAAAATTTCAATGTACTTGGGAATGTATTTGACATCGTATTTAACATGAGCTTTTAGTGTTTGATTTGCTTTTATATTCTTTCTTTTTTCTCCACTTTCAGGCAGGGGTATCCTGAGGATTACCCTAGGCCTAACCGCAGTGCCTATGAAGACTACTATGCAAATTACTTTAAGTACATGGGTAAGGATATATGACACATGTTTCTTCTTCTGTGAGCACTTGATTGTATGTGAGATTGGCTGAAAATGGTTCTTGCTTTGTATGTAGAGCAGAGCAGGTGGTATGACCCCAGTGCTCATTATGACCCCCGTTATCGAAGTTACTATGACCAGGCCTATGGATGGTATAACTTTGACCCTGATGCCTACATGAGACCTGACGCCTACTTTGGCTCACAGTATTCCAGCAGGTATGCACCCTTAAAAACCTTTTCACCCTGCTGCCTTTTTTGGTTTCTTTGGTCTATAAGAATATTTAATCTGTATCAGAAAAAGCATTGGTATATCTATAAAATCACTCTAAAACACACTTATTTTTATTTATTAATACAATAGAGTCTGGTGAAAGCGCTTGTGTGTGTGTGTAAATGCTAGGGATCAAAGCAGAATGCCATCATATTGCTCTAATATGGTTAATTATAGTCAAAATATTGGTCAATTTCAGTGAAAAATTACAAAAAATGTGTTTTGTGGTCATTCCCATTTTACAAATTTGGGATCCGCGGGGGGGGGGGGGGGGGGTGTTTACATATTAAGCGGATGCGCATTTAAAAGAAGCACATATTAACAGGATATGTTAATTGATTAATTATTAAGTAATTATAGAAGGAAATGCAATTGTGGTAACCAAACACGCAAGTCTTGATATATGAAGGACACCATTTAGAAACTGTAGGTTTAGAGAACATTTCAATAACACGAATATAATTAATTGTTTATTTATTTCATGTCATTAACGATGATGTCACATCAAGTGACCCGAGTATTACATGCCTCTTGTTCTCTATATTACCCTCTAAATAAAAAAAATTGAAAAAAAAAATTTTTTTTTAAGATCTAAAATGTTTTAAATTGCACCGGGTTTCCATGCGTACGCATACGCCAGAGGGACAGATGGGCGTACTCTATAGGTTTTTCTTGACGTTACAAAAGCAGCTCGATGGTTGGATTCTTTTCCTAATCACATCCACAAAGTGCCATGTGGGAGCTCCGCTATAAAATAACTTTTAACCTGTTAGTGAATTATGGTGTGTCTGTATTACAGTAATTGAAAGTAATAATTCATTAGAATATTGTGACATTATAAACAAATGCTTCTCAGATTATAATTAGATAAAAGAAACACAGTTTAATTCAATAAATCTTGTGTTTATGTTCTCAAATATTTAATTTTGTATTATACTGTTTATACGTGTTACTTAACAATGGCCATGACCAAATTCCTAGACATCATGGAATTGTCCACTAGTGTTATACAGCAACAATTTTATTTGTATATGTACTATTATAAGCATGTACTTGTGCAAATGCTCTTGTTCCATGATGACAATCCCCAGACGTGAAGGCTATGATGACCCATGGCGTTACTATCCTGGCTATGATTCGAGTTTTGATGATGACTATCGTCGTCGGGACACATACGGAGATGAGCTGGAGCGGCGTTCTGTTCACAGTGATAGATCGACACATAGCCGTCGGAGCAGCTTCAGCTCCCGCTCACAGCAGGTTTGTCTCTCATCCCCCTCTCTCATTACACCTCTCTCTGTCCTCCTAAGCTGAGTTTTTATAGAGTCTGTTCTCCTGGTTCATACTTTTCTTGTTTTCATAAATTGCTGTTTCTCAGTCAGGGTCGCAATGGTTCCAGAAATATGCACAGCAATTGAAAGTAATGCTTAAAAAATATGATGCCTCCAGTGAGGAGTATTGTGCCAGTAATTAAAAATAACTTATGGGGTTATTTATGCCACCACAGATCAAATAGAGAGCAATGTCTGTGACTAGCAAAATCAACCATCACAAAGGTCCTGTGTGCAAAATTAAGAAACTCAGATATTGTGTTCTTGTAACAAGCTATAGTTAAAGTATAAAGCTGCAAACTGCTTAATCCTACTAGGGTTGCGGGGAGGCTAATGCTGAAATATTTGTATAAACAGAGCTCCTGTTAGCATGGGATTCTCATACTTTTTTTGTGCCTCCCGCATACATTAAACTTTAAGGAGGGAACTTTCCTGCAAACCAATTCAAGTGTCAGCTCAGACAACCAATCAAAATAAAGAATTGCACATAGCCCGGATGTGGGTTAATACTTCGGCCAGGCAGTGATATCTGCTTTTAATAACAAATGGGAATTGCCCCGTTCTCAGTCACATATACATTATGATCAGGTCCTGTATTGAATATATTCAATCTATTTCTGACACACTGGAGTACAGAAATCAATGATTGGTTGCACCAGAACTTTTAAAGGGCTTCATAGCAAAGGGGATGAATACATATGCACATGCCAATTTTCAGCATTTTATTTTTAAAAAATTAGTTTATATATATTTTTTTCTCATTTCACTTCACCAACTTAGACTATTTTGTGCAGATCCATCACATGAAATTCAGATAAAAAAAAAAAGTAATTACATGTACTGTAACAAAATAGGTAAAAAGCCAAGGGGTGAATACTTTTGCAAGGCATTGTATGTGTGTGTGTATGTATGTATATGTGTGTGTGTGTGTGTGTGTGTATATATATATATATATATATATATATAAATAAACTCTTTCTCTATACAAAACTATCTTATCTCTCTTTCTATCATTATGTATGTACATATATGCGTAAACCATTCATGTACAGTTAATGAAATTTACAGGCAGGTACTAGAGACTAGCTGCGATGCAATATAAAGTACTCGAGAGGAAATTCTTTTACAGACTTTCATATATTTTATGAAAGTTTAGCCAAACATTGACAGTAAAAACAGTGTTTACTGGTCATTGGACAGAGATGTATTTTCTCTATATTAGGTTTGATACAGATGTGGCCAATGAAATGAAATGTTCAGATTCCATTCTCTTGGTCAAAAATTAAAAAGACATGAAGCATACATCTAACTACTGTGAATGGTGTTGCCTGAAGCCATAAAATAACCATTAAATTTTTTTAGGTTTTGAATTTCAGTCATGTCAGTCACTTAACTTTGTGAGAAAGAGTTTGGTATAATTGGAATTTCTCAAAGTTAAATTGAATACTCACAGTTTAGTAATAACCAGTTCCTCAAAGGTACAGATATGGCAGATGATATAGGGCTATGGCAAGCATTTATAGAAAATATATTGACAAGAACAACACTGTCTTTCTTTTGTTACTTCTCTTTTTTCTCTCTCTCTAATGTCTGCTTCTCCCTGTAGAGTCAGGTATCCAGAAGTCAGATGGATCTTGTTGCTACAGTGACTTCACTGCCTGCAGATTATTCCTATGGTCAGTTCCCTGAGCAGACAGATACTCTGAATTACAGCCAATATGATCCCACCAACTCCACATGGACTGCCCCTGAGCAGGGTAATTACATCACACTATATAAATGTTTTGTGAAAACCAAAAGAAAAAAAAAATTGAATTGAGAAAATAAAGCTTTAATTTGTATTATAATGTATTCTTTAAAAATGCTAGGACATGGGAATGTATGATATTGGTCGTGTGACTGTATCTATTAGCACGATAACTCGAAAACTAACTAATGTATTTTCACCAAGTTTTAAAGAAATGTGGGTCTTGGGCCAACGAAGAAGTGATTAAACACGGGGCTGGATCCAAGATTTAATGGATTTTTTTAACATTGCAAGATTTCTGGTTTGAAGACTTTACAGATTGCACAACCTTGGTGGAGGTCTGCATTTTGAGTGCGTCTCCAGTTACATATGTTTTAAAGATTACATCCTCTGAATGGTGTCTGTCACTGTCCTTACATGTTTGGAGGCGATTTCTGATGGCTAGCCATGGGCCAACAGGTCATTTAGATTGGAACAGTCCGTCCAACATTAACACAAAACAAGATCACCCATTCAGGAAGTATTTCCCTCAGAATACCCAGTGATCTTCGAGCTGTATGTGCAGTAGCTCCATCTTGATGGAACTACACTTTCAAGTTAAAGTGTTCAGATTGGGGTTGGACTACCAACAGAGCTTAGCACCACCTCCCCTGGCACACTAAGTTCATGTGTGCAAATAATGATAACTAAAAACTGCATTGAGTGACGTTTCATGTGTGCAAGTAATAATTTGATAATCCTTAAAGTGGGATAAAAGGCAAGCCTTCCAATCTCTCCTGTTGCACATGAACATTTGCATCTTTTCATCATCTGATGGTTTTTTCATAGTTTGCATTGGCCAGAATTTGCGAGAATAGGGCATGAACCCACCGATCATATAAGGCAAGTTAATGGCAATAATAACAGTATACAGATATTAAAGTAACAAATCAGATATAAACTAGTGAACTTCTGAATAAACTCAAACTTGGCACAAATACAAATTATAAGTGCTTCTATTCACATGCATCAAGCAAGTACACGCTCATACATATAAGAAAAAAGAAAAAATGCAGATCAGGAGGACAAAAGGTTCAGGGGGTCAAAGGGTGATCACACTACATTTCACATAACAATGTAGCCCTTGTGTGCTGAATTATTGTTGTATTTTTAATCTCTAAAAAGTTCATGAAACAGAAATTTGATAGAAAAAGTATGCATGCAAATGTTTGAGTTGAATTGGCCTTAAAATTAATTTTTTTATATTGGGTCACCCTGTGTTAATGACAACAGCTTGGGTCAAAATTAGAATCTTAATTAGAAATTATTTGTCACCTTTTTGCTTTAGTGTAAAATTTAGCTGGAGCATCACCTGAACACTTGTTTTAGTACAAGAGATTAGAAATGAGAGCAATCAGACCTTTTATACAGAGAATGTAAGTTTAAAAGGAAAATCTGAATGCCTTAATGTCCCTCGCTTTCTTTTTCCTCTCTCGTTCTGTCCGTCAGCTCCTCCGAGGACACTGACTCCGGAGAAGTACTCGGTCCCTCACTGCTGTGCACGATTTGGGCCAGCAGGCCAGTTGGTTTTAGTTCGGCCCAACTTGCCGTCGGATGGGCAGCCTGCTCTTGTTGAGATTCATAGCATGGAGGTAATGTTTTATTTACAGGCTAATGTAACTAGAAGGTTATAATATAATTTTTCAGATTTTTCTTGGACTTTCCTATGAGGCATGGAATATATGTATGTGCTCATCATTATTTCTCGGACAAATGTTTCAGACTATGATGCAGAATAATCCAGAGCAGGCTGAGCTATGCGCCTTCCCAGGGCCACTTATTAAGTAAGTATGATTGAAGTTTTATAGCCTGCAGTCATATCAGTAAATGGATACACAAACTTGCTTCATTCCTTATTCTCATGTGTGTACGTCAGGGAGGAAACCCATAAGGTGGACGTTATAAAGTTTGCCCAGAATAAAGCTCAGGAGTGCATTCGGAATGATGAGCTCATTGATAAGGACTCGGCCATCCTCATTTGGGAGTTCATTGTGTTGCTGTGCCGTCAGAATGGGGTGCGTACTGTGTGTTTGAGTCGGTCTTATTTTCTGTTCTATCTTTGTTTAATTCAAATAACAAAAATTATAACAAAATGTAAATATGAAACGTTAATTACTAAATCAGTGTCTCTCGCTCCATCTCTCCCTCTCTCCTAACCCAGACGGTTGTTGGGACAGACTTAGCTGATCTCTTGTTGAAGGAACATCGATCGGTGTGGTTGCCAGGAAAATCGCCCAATGAAGCAAACCTGATTGATTTTAACAATGAGGCCCTGGAACGACCGGAGGAGGAGGGGTCAGGGCCACTCTCGCTTTTATCAGACACTTACATGGGCGTGCCTGAAAGTGTTGGCAAAGAGACAGAACGCTTCAGAGAGCTGTTGCTTTTTGGGCGGAAAAAGGCAGGACAACACACACTCACACACACATACACATCCACATCATATGGGACTACGAAATAGTATGATATGTTACTGGGGTGAATAAATTATGTATATTAGCCCTCTAGCTAGGTAAAAGCTCCTGTATGTTGCCAAGTCTCATGATTTGGTTATTAATAAATCTAGGAAGAATGATAGTAAATCTAGTGTAATTATATAAGACAATTAGATATGATACGGCCCAGTGCGATAATACAGAGTACAACAAATCAACAATAATTCAATGCAGCAGATAATATTTTTATTCCTGCATAAAGTGTATCAGTCCATCCATTTGCTGAAGTGCTTAATCCTGCTAGGGTCTAAGCTGACTCTAGGTGAAGGTGGGGTACACCCTGAACAGCTTGTCAATCTATCGCAGGGCCAACACACACACAACCATTCATACTTGCGCCTAGGGGCAATTTGGTGCAGACAGTTATCGTAATGTCTTTTTACTGTAGGAGGAAACTCATGTAAGCATGGGGAGAACATTCAAACTCCATGCAAAAATTACCTTGCCAGGCCCAGGACCTTCTTGCTGTGAGGCAGACGTGCTGACCGCTACACCACCATACCACCCCTTGGGGGTGATAATACACAACTATCTATAATAAAGCTGCGTATGAAGTATCTTACGTGAAGTTTAAAGGACTACCTTTTATCTCCAGCGACAGGACGGTTTAATATTACATCCCATCGATAAGCAGAAATGCGAAAATCACAATTCAAAGAGCATATCAAATATACTTCGACCCGCTCACACAGAAATTCCACTTACAGAAAGGCATTGAACCCAGGACCTTGTTGGTGTGAGGCAGATGTGTTAACCACTGTACCACCTTAACAAAAACGTCAGAAAGTGAACATTTTGTCTAATTTCATGTATTGTAAATTGCTTAGTATAAGCACTTGTGTCATCAGCCAGATTGCTCTTCAGCTAATGTGTTTTGTGCAGCAGACAGTGGGATTTGGAAGGTTTCATCATAGATAGAGGATTGAGAACTATTGCATCACCATGAATTGTAACTTGAGATGCTTAATAACCAAATAAAACCCAAAATTTTATTGAATTTTTGATATATTTTTTTTGTATTTTCTGGTTATTGGCTCTAATTTAGCTGTGAATAAGAGAGTGGATAACTAGGATGTAACATCTGCCGATTTCAGGTTCAGGTACAGGGCTACTGATTTGTTCATTCCTGATTAATAGATTTTGTATTGTGAAAATTGGCTTTATCAGCAGTTTGGTGTATTTTGATTTCAGTGAGAGTTCATTGCTGACATGTTGTGTGTATACCCGTCATACTGTAGCTGCAACTTGAATACATATTTATACATTAAAATCATACTCTTAACATCAGCTTTCAAAACCCAGACTTTATTGATTCGCATGCTAGCCAGTAAACTAACATTACCTCGCTGAACTCTTGTAATAGTTTGTAGTAACCTAAACTGTCTTGGCAGTCTCGATGCTCTCATTAACAATTATTCGCCGAAGGCGAGGTGAATTGTCCCTGAGACTATTCAATTCAGCGATATACACCAAGCCTGAGGCGAATAATTGTTTTAGTATATAACAAACATAATGAGCAAACTAAATATTGTACATATTTAAATATAACCGAGGCAGGTCAGGGGAGCTTTGCGTGCTCCGAGCAGAGCGTAGTGCTCGGTTATTAAAGGCGTGTTTTTATTAAAAAAATGCACACCCGTTTTTTTAAGTCTAAGTTAGGAACAGATCTGTCTGAGAATACAGGGCTATTAACTTTAAACACCTGCATGCATTGTTTCATTGATCTGTTTGTGTTGCTTTTAGGATGCTCTTGAGTCTGCTATGAAGAACGGACTTTGGGGCCATGCCCTTCTCCTGGCCAGTAAGATGGACAACCGAACACATGCCCGAGTCATGACCAGGTAACAGACGGTCAGGGTTCGGCAGTCTTCTTTGCACTGATATAAACAGATCTAAAAAGATGGAAAACTAAGAGCATGTTTGTATCTATCAGGTTTGCCAACAGTCTTCCTATTAATGATCCACTGCAGACAGTCTATCAGCTCATGTCAGGAAGGATGCCTGCTTCTGCCACTGTAAGTATGGGATGCTTAGCAACATGGTGTGTGACGCAGAATCTGTGTGTGTGTGCATGCTTCATATAAGTGATTTTATCTCTCGTATACACGTAAAACAATTGTCTCACATTCACTGCTTTTAACTAATGTCTTTTACTGTCTTCTCACATGCGCTAGTTTTACCCTTTACACAAAATGTTTTTTTTTAACCATCTACCACATTGAAATGTAATATTTTACATTCATGTACTGTGTAAATATAGAGAATAGGTCATTACTTAAAAATTGCATTGTATTTTTTATTTATAAAATTAGTTTTGCAATTTTCTTTATTTAGTGAATTTATGTTTAATAATTATTTCGTGAGCTTGAATATGCAAGGACAGCTTGCGAGGCAGTGGATTGTGATAAAAGTAGCATTTTTATTATTTTATTCAAATTCTTGTAAATTAAAAAAAATAAATCTTACTTAGCCGGTTAGCATGTAGCTAACATGTACCTCTCCATGGTCACTGGCATCAGGCGACACAGAGGATTAAAGGCGCGATTCGTGACATCAGGCTGATGGTCATGTTTGGTGGAATCAAAAAATATAGTTATTTAAAATAAAATAGAATAAAAATACGTTCTAACCATCAAATACTTAACCATCGAATAAATGAAATAGCCGGTTGGTTGGGGTGATATCCTAGCAGTAAATTATGTAAACATTAACAGAAAACTGTGTTAAAACTAACTTAACTTTTAACTTAATTTAAACCTCACACTTTGGTTGCTACTGATTCCATGTGTCTTTTCCCTATTAGTGTTGTGGGGATGAGAAATGGGGCGACTGGCGTCCTCACCTGGCCATGGTTCTTTCCAACCTCACACATGCACTTGACTTGGACACGCGCACCATCTCAACCATGGGAGACACGCTGGGTAAACACTCACAGGATTCACACAGTGTTTACTTATTGCCTTTACTTATCATGAAAATATGATGCATATATAAGGTATTTGAATGTGTGTGTGTGTGTGTGTGTTTGTGTGTTTTCAGCTTCTAAAGGTCTCCTTGATGCTTCTCATTTCTGTTACTTGATGGCTCAGGTTGGTTTTGGTGTCTTTACCAAGAAGAGCACCAAGATGGTACTCATTGGATCCAACCACAGGTACACAATAATGTGGAGAGTGGTTATTAATCTGGGGAGGGAGGGGTTATTAATCTGGGGAGGGAGGTGTTGTTAATCTGGGGAGGGAGCAGTTATTATTCTGGAGTGGGTTATTAATCTGGGGAGGGAGGGGTTATTAATCTGGAGAGTGGTTAATAATCTAGAGAGGAAGGCAGTGGTTATTAATATGGAAGGGGAGCAGTTATTCTGGAGTGGGTTATTAATTTGGAGAGCAGGTATTAATCTGGGGGTGGGGTTATTAATCTGGAGGGATGGGCTATTAATATGGAGAGCGGGTATTAATCTGGGGGTGAGTTATTAATCTGGAGGAAGGGGTTATTAATCTCGGGGTGGGGTTATTAATCTTGGGAGGGAGGGGTTATTAATCTGGGGGTGGGGTTATTAATCTGTCGAGCAGTTATTAATGGGGAGATGTTAAACAGATCAAGCTGCTTTGTGTCCCTCTAATGTTTACAGTAACATTTACTACAAATTAAAAGAGCGTGTAACATTTCAGCATTTTAACTCTCCAGGTATGAATTGTTTCTTTGTTTTGTGTGTGATGTATTTTTCACTTACGAGCAGCATAAACCATAATCATCACAGTAGGATGTGATCTGTTGTGACGTGATGTTTTGATCAAAGAGTATTGTATGTATTTCTGACTCATAAGCATTACAGTACTCCTGTGATAATATTCTCTCTCTCTCTCTCTCCCCCCCCCCCTTTCTCTCTCTCTCTCTCTCTCTCTCTCTCTCTCTCTCTCACACAGTCTTCCGTTTGTGAGGTTCTGTACTACAGAAGCGATCCAGAGGACAGAAGCGTATGAGTATGCACAGTCACTTGGTTCCCAGCCTTTTCCACTGCCCAACTTCCAGGTTATTATCGTACATGCTCCACACCTGCAAAGTGAAAATTAAAACATTTCCAATGTCCTTCAGCGCTTCATCAGTGTTCATGTGCCCGTGATGGATATGTTAAAGCATGTCTGGTCCTCATATTAATTGGACATCAGTGCCTACTAGTGGTTGCACCAGACATTTTTTCACTCTGTTTTTGATTTTGGGTTTATGGGAATGATATAAATGTTAAACCTTTGACCCTTGCAGGTGTTCAAGTTCATCTACGCATGCCGTCTGGCGGAGGTGGGACTTTGTGCCCAAGCATTTCACTACTGTGAGGTCATTTCTCGTGCACTTCTTACCTTTCCCAGATACCACTCACCTGTTTTAATCAGTCAGGTTATACAGGTATATTCACACATTCATATGTACTTCACACATTCTTTTTTCTCTTGTTGTGACTGGAGAGCTTTTAAACATTAAACCTCCCCCCCCTCTCTCTCTGATTACAGTTGTCTGAGCGCTTGAGGTTTTTTGACCCCCAGCTAAAGGAGAAACCAGAGCAAGAACTCTTCCTGGAGCCTGATTGGCTACTACACCTGAGAAAACTAGGCAGCCAGATCAAGGTGTGTGTGTGTGTGGGAGAATGAGTGTTTTTTTTGTGATTGTGTTTTTTCTTTGGAACGCTATCCTTTTGTCACTTTTGGGCCACTGGCGTGAGGCTTCTTACTTACCAGATATTCACTGAAGAATTATATGTAGTATATGCTATTTACTACATACTGTATGATATATGTAATATGTGCAAAATGTTCAATACATTCAGAAAATCTCTCTCCTTCCTCTCTCTCTCTCTCTCTCTGTCTCTCCACTCACCCTTTTTCTCTCATGCCCTCTCCCCCGCTCCCTCTCTCTCTCTCCCTTTCTCTCTCTCCCCACTCTCTCCTTCACCACCCCTCACTCAGGATGGTATGATAACATTACAGACAGATCGCAGTACTCCCCAGCCATCTTCCTGCACTACACCAAGCTCAGAAGCTGAAGCTTCATCTTATATTTCCGACCCCCACAACCCTCTCATGACTTCCCTTATGCCCCAGTCTGGACCATCCACAGCAGGGGTGCAGCTCATGCCACCAGGTTTGTGTGTGTCTGTGTTAGAGAGAGAGAGAGACAGAGAGATTTTTACCTGAATACTGTGGAGTATTTACACCAGTCAGCTATAACATAAACCCTGCCTGACTGGTCTGCAGCTGGGAGTATTTATAGAGAGGGATTAGAACCTGTATTTTTCCATCACGATGTCTAACATTTCAAACTAACTTGTGTTTGAGATTTTGAGCAGCAGGGGGCATTTTCACTAAATTCATGCTATGCTTGCAGATCTGTATGTTTTTTTTCTGCCAGTAATCACAGCCGAACACCATGTTGTAACACAGTAATAGCATACAAAGTCGAAGCTAAAACTTTTTAACAGTCACACGTGTCGAGTGATATTAAGCACCAATGTTGGCCATCTCCGGAATGTACATGCCCACCTGAGCACATCCCAGAATGTCACATGAGCTGGAATACAAGTGTGAATAACATTGTTGGGCCTGTCAGGCCAAAGCAGTCCCTCTCTACACTAATCCCTGGTCTGCAACTAGGCAGCCCCTTACAAATCAAGCTGCAATGCACTGTGTCCTGATTCTTTCTATCATAGCCAGCATTACCCATTTCAGCAGTTTGTGCTTCCATAGCTCGTCTGTGGGATCAAAGTACAGGCATTATGATGACTGACATGTGAAGCAAATAGCACTGATTGGCTCTTTACGATGGCACCTGTCAAGAAGTGGGATGTATTAGACAAAAGTGAACAGTCAGTTCTTGAAGTTAATGTGTTGGAAGCAGGAAAAAATGTGCAAGCCTAAGGATCTGAGTGACTTTGGCAAGGGATGCATTGTTATGGATAAACGACTGGGTTTGTTCATCTTCGAAAGGCATTCTACAAAGCAAGTCTACCTTACCGGGGGATAACTCCGGGTTATTGAGTAAAGTTGGAGTTAACAAACCCTGACCCCATTCCCTGGTGTTGATCAGTGTTATGAAGAAGTGCGTAAGGTAAATCAGTGTTAAGTCATCAGAGTCTGTGTGCATTCACATGGAAAGGGGCATGTCTGAAGGTCTGAAGTCATGGCGTGAGAGCTGCATTTTTTTTTCCCCGGAAGAGGAATGTGCAGGAGGATATTACGAGTTTAAAGCAACTCTTACAGTAAAGTACCACACCATGGGGGCAAATAAACTGGAGGCATGTTACCAACCCATTATATAGTGCATTGCTGCTGCCTAGCCACGGGCCAGTTAGGTGGTGTTAATGTTATGGCTGATCAGTGTAGGAGTGCTGAGATTATTCTATTGAAAACGAGGCTCATTCATAATGAAGTCCTCTGGCTCCTTTCTATGGTCTCACTTGTTGGTTTTATTTTCAGCTCCAGCAACTATATTGCAAGATGGTGCTGGTGCTTTGGCGTATGGTCCTCCGGCTGGTGGGGGTGTCCCATTTAACCCATTAGCCCCGCCTCTATCTCAGCCTGAATTCATGCCTCAATACCAAGTCGAGCAACCAGGGCCATACCCATCTATGCCAGCTCAGAGTCCCACTGGCATGCCACAGATACCCCCCTACAAACACATGGAAAATCCCCCTCAGATGCCGCCACAAATGTCCCCACAGATGTCTCCTCAAAATTCCCCCCAGATGCCTCCCCATCTGCCACCCTATAGTCCACACCAGATTTCTGGGGTTGAATCTCCACCTACTCCTCAATCACCACAGCAGTTTCATCAGCCATCTCCACCTTCCCATGGCCCCCCTCCCCCTATGGATTTCTATGACAACATGGCGCAGATGGTGAGTGTTATTATAGATTATTTTTTTTCAAACACAACAAATAAGTGTAGATTTTGTATAATTTTATTTAACACTGGACACCTGATTTATGCTTAGAGTACAGGAAGAAGATCGAGGACCACGTCGCAGTCTTCTGTGCGCAGGGTATTTCATATCACTTTCTTACTTTTCTGTTATGGAATAAATGGCATGTAATAAAAATATTTGACTATAATGCAATTAATAATACGATGGTATAATCAACGCTTAACAGCATTGTTTTTGTAGCATGCTCTATTTTTAATATATCCGTGTTATATACACTTTAATAGGAGCACCTGCACAATCATGCGACTAACCAGTCAGCCAATCATGTGATGGCAGTGCAATGCATAAAAAATATGCAGCTACGGATTGTTTATGTTCACACAATTTCTGGATCGGGGGTAATGAGATCATCATGACCTGAAGTGGTGTTATTTTTCATGCCAGACTGACCCTTTTGAACTCATGCAGCACACAGTCTTTTGAGAATATACAGAATTCTGTAAAAACGTCCCGGCTGAAACTCGGTTTTGATGAGAGGTGTTACAGGACCTTCGGCATGCACTGAAACAGTTCCTTGCTGAGTGTCAAGCAGCTTGGACAAGAGTCAACTTATGCCCTCCGAATCATGCATTAGTCTTTGCGTCAAGCAGTGGAGTATCTCGGGAGTTTGTACACCAGTGATGGTAGAATGGAGCGGGAGATGGACAGATGAATCGGCGCTGTTTCAGCAGTAATGAGGGCGCTGCACCGGTCTGTTATGGTGAAGAAGGAACTGATTGAAAAGGCAACGCTTTCGATTTACTGGTCCATCTGTGTTCCAACCCTCACCTGTGGTCATAAGATTTGGGTAGTGATGGAAAGAAGGAGATTGTGGATACAAACAGCTGAAATTACTTTCCTTCAGAGAGTGTCTAGGTTCAGCCTTAGAGATAGGGTGTGGACATAGACATCTGGGCGGAGCTTGGGGTAGAGCCGTTCATAGAACGTTGCATAGAACGGTGTCAGCTGAGGTGGTTCAGGCATCTGATTTGGATGTCTCCTGGCTGCCTCACTTGAGTGGGTTTTTTTTTTTTTGGGCATGACCAGCTGGAGGCCCTAGGGCAGACCCAGAACATGCTTGAGGGGATTATATATTGTCTGACTCTGGAACACCTGGAGCTGGGGAGAGGGATGTCTGGGTTTCCCTTTGAGACATGTTGCCTCCGCGACCCGACCTCGGATAAGCAGCAGCGGATGGAAGGACGTTACGGGAGAATGGTCAGACTGGTTTAAGCTCACAATAAGGATAAAGTAACTCCATATAAATGTCTTGCACTGCTCTCTACCACTTTCCAGAGTAATATTTCATTGTTAGTTCTGGACACAAACTGACAGTCATCCTGACCAGGCAGTATTTTTAAAATCTTTAAGTTGTTTCAGTGTTTTGGTGAGCTTGTTACACTGCAGCATCAGATTACATCTGAGTGACTGAAAAGAAGTGCAACATTTCTTAAGTACTTCAACAATTTCACCAACATCCATGCCATGGTCAACGTTACTGAGATCACATTTCCCCCCAATCTTTTATTGAATGTAAACAGTAATCAAAACCTGGCATTCATTGTGCTGTTTGGATAATTGCATGTAAGAGCAGGGAATTGCAGATTTTTCTATTAAACTGGCCAGTGAAAACTCACTGTAACCTTTGCCTCCTCCTCACTCAGATGTCTGGCCATCGCTCTCGTACTACATCAGAGTCCTCCAGTCATTCGATGGGACGAGAGCGCAGCAACTCCTTAGCCAATCAGAGCTCTCCTCCTCCTCCACCGATACCTGAAGCTCCGATCCAGGAAGCACCAAAAAAACCCAAGAAAGAATCTCCCAAAAAGGTACGCACACGCTGATACACATCCTGCATCAAGGAAACAAAGTCTCATCAACTTTTAATTTCATAAACCTGCATTCTCTGTATTATCAGGGAGGAGGAGGAGGAGGCATCTTGAGCTGGTTAATCCGGAGAAACAAGAATGAAGTTCATCTGCCAGATGACAAGAACAAATCTGTAAGGGTCGTCTCCTTACTCTTTCTTCCTCCTATGTCTTGTTTTCTTTAGACCCTTTCAGGTGGTAACCTTATCAACTTGGGTAGAACTGGAGTGGTAATGTGAGAAATGTTAGTTTAATTCGAATCTCATAATTTCTCTTGACAGATTGTTTGGGATGAAATGAAGCAGCGATGGGTGAATATGGATGAACCGGAGGAGGAGGTGAGTGTTTTTATTTAAATTATTTTAATAATCACGCTATGTTGTATTTAAAGAGTAGCAGTCATGGTCATCCTTAAAGCATAATTTATGCCTAATGTAACGTTTAACATTTTTCCCCGGAAGTGACATGGACTCGGTCCAGGTTGTCCAGTGCAAGTAAACTAAATGCTCTTACCTGTTACTGGTTGCTTTTGACGAGGCGCGGCGCTTGTCCGTTGTCGTTCTTTGACTTTATATGAAGGAATTCCATAGGAACAGCATCCAGTTTTAGACGAAAAGCTTGGGCTTTTTGACAAGTAGTTCTGCCTGGAGGTCAGACAGATAGCAGACTTGAAGCGGTCTTCGCAGACTACCGAATTGTATGGCCTGTGCCGATGTTATGCAGCCAATGTTTTTCCAACTCAGCTTTCCTGTCATCAGTTGGTTTAGGAACAAAAAGAAATGTTTTCCACGATTTCTGCGATTTGTGCAACCGTATGCTTTGCACTTTGTCATTTTCCTGGCAACACAGCTCAACAATGGCCGATAATGTTTTATCTTAGACTGGGCTCTGCTGCATGGGGTCAATGACCAGTCCATCGCAGCCCTGCCAACAGGAAAAAACAGAGAATTCATGTCACTAGCAGGGCTGGAACAGCCAATGAACATGTCGCTACACATGCCTAGTAGTAGTGTGGCAGCACAATTTGACAAGGGGCAAGGGACTGATGTTGCCTGACAGAACCTCTGATGTCATACATGATTGTTTTAAAGGGCTAGTAGTAAAAGTTCACCACAGGTACCCTTTAATTGTTTGAATGTCTTTCGTGTTTAGAGCAAACCCCCTCCTCCTCCTCCTTCAAAGTTTCCCAAAGCTCCAATGGGCAACATGGGAGTCGGACCTGGAATGGGCGGCCCACCAAGTGGACCAGCTGCAGGGCCATCTGTTAATATGTTCTCCAGGAGAGCAGGTGAGTCCCTGACATATCTGCTTTCTGTCAGATGGGTGTGTTTTGACAATCCTATGTTGTTTTTATTTATTTACTTATTTTTTTGGATGTTAAAGCCATAGAATGTGATGAAATAAAAGGAATTATGATCAGTACTTATCTCACCTCACTGTTTTGTTAATGCATCTCTGTACCTCAACCAATGCTTTAAAAAAGAAAAACTCAGATCGTACATGGAAATTGTGTGTTTTTATGGATGATATCAGCTTGAGCTTGCACGTCTGTTGAAATCCTGGTCAATCTGTTTTATTTTCAGGCACGAGGGCTCGGTATGTGGACGTGTTTAATCCAGGCCGGCGTAATTCCCACCCTACCCCTGCTGTCGCTCCCCCTGCTGATCTGTTTGCTCCTCTTGCACCCATGGCCATACCAGCTGGTAGGGTGTGTGTGTCTGTGTCTGTGTCTGTGTGTGTGTCTGTGTGTGTGTGTGTGTGTGTGTGTGTGTGTGTGTGTGTGTCTTTCAAAAACCTGATGGTGGAGCAGCCTAAACCAAAGTCCCCCCCCCCCCCCTTATATATATATATATATATATATATATAAATGAAATAGACAGGTGCACAAAACTGTTATAAGTACCCCTTGTGAAGTATTATTTCTGTCTGTAACATTGTTTCCCCAAATTCTAAGCCCAATTTAAATCACCACAAGCCTGATCAGGCATTTATAAATGGTGAATAAATGAATGATATCAAAGTGTTGCTGTAAACACATCATTCATGTTCATGCTAATGTCTCACACGGTCCCTTTCAGAAGAGTACAGCTGTCAGTCAGAGGCTCGCCATTTCTCTTCTACAAGTGCTGATGAGTCGTAGTTACGTGGTCAGAACCAGCACACATTTTCCTCCGTTTTGATGTAACAATTTTGGTGTAGAGTGAAAACTATGGGAGTAGGAGTGAGTTAAAAAAAAACTTTCAAGATAATCTCTTCTCTCACTCTAATGATGAGATCATCCACTCTGGCCCAGAACATACCACGCAAGAGACCCAATATGAATACACAACCTGACTCAGAAAGCCTTATATTTTATCAGAGATTAAGAGTAAACTGTAAAAGGTAGCAAAAAGCTGTTTTGACCATCAAAATGTTGACTTCATATTTTGGAGTGGTTTTTGGCTAATTGTGTTACCATGGTAACGCGAAACGGCAATAAAAGTAATAGCACACTTCGCTCTTTTGATATACATACTTTACCGTTCGGCCCACGTGAAATGCGATGGAAGAAGAAGAATCAAAAGAAGAAAAATAAGGAGCCCCATATTTCTGGGTGAATAGTAATATGTGTCTGTTAAGCACAGCCATTATGTAGTTATTATTAAACAGTATAATGATTATTGTTCATTATAAAGCATGCGTGTGTGTGTGTGTGTGTGTGTGTGTGTGTGTGTGTGTATATATATATATATATATATATATATATATATATATATATATATATATATAATTTCTTTTTTTTTTAATCACTGATGAATGCTTTCAATTTTTCTCACACCTCAGCACCAGATGAGCCGCAAACACTGGAGGGAAGTGTACCAGACCGCAACGGAAACACAGAACCCAGTCAGCCCAACACCACAGTTCCACTGGTATACACACACACATAGCTATTAATTAGGAGACATTAACTGTCTATAGGGCTGCAGCTAGAGATTTTTTTTATTAATCATATATTTAATTTATTATTTCGTCAGTTAATTGAGTAATCAGATAAGATATACTTTTGTTATTTTAGCAGTTGTAAAAATGCAACAGAAAATAAAATGAACAACTTATTTTCTTTATAATCTATTGTTTATTAGCCATAGTTTTACCTCAGTATATTTGTCGAAATGATTTTTTTTATTCTTATTGCCTCATCGCCTCATTGTTCAATACATTTTCACCAAAAAATTATAGAGAAGTAATTTTTTACTTCATTTTATTTGGAGCCCTTTTAGATAAAAGTGGTGGTGTATAATGTTCACTGCACACTACTGTACATGGATCAAATAAAGGGATGTGCTTGTAGTCAAACAAACTCGATGAATCATTTCACTCATAACAGTGTGAATACACAATTGTGTATATATATATATATATATATATATATATATATATATATATATATATATATATATATATATAAAAAACGTATATACAAGTTTGGACAGAAATGATGAGTACGTGCTAATCCAATCTCAGAGATGCCTCTTCACAGTGGGTGAATGAAGGTAAGTTTGACTGGGAGGGATGGGATGCCATCCTTCCTGTCAACAGAGCATGCAGCCTAGACTCCTGGCTGCAGATAACTGTAGTGTTGGCATTTTTTCCCCCTTTTTTCCACCATTTTCTTCCCTAATTCTTTAGTCGTATCCAATTCCAACCCGTCAAATGTCGCCTTCACTATCACACGACCACCACCAACCAGAAAGGGGCGTAAGCATACCATCTCCATGACATGTGCTGCTGTCACCCACCTCTTTACAAACTGCTGTGCATACGCTTTGTAGGCGACCTAACACACTCGGAGGGAAAGCGCTATCCGCCCCCTCGTACAAATAAGCTCACAGACAGCCATGATTAACTGGTGATCGCTGTGAGTGATCCCAGATTGTTGGGTTTTTAACTGGTGATCTCTTGACTCATCATGATCTCATGACTTGGGAGTGTGTACATTACACCGTTTACCTGAAAAAGAATACCTTTTCCCATCAATACAGTCATTTGTGATTTGCGTAATTAATCAACTGATGTGTATTTTAATTTTTTTCTTCTTTTTTCTCCCCAGATGTTTAATCCAACTGTCTTGCCCTCAGGTCCAGAGGGCATGCAATCAGGAGAGGTACAGTAATCCTTTACCCCTGATCTTTCATCTCTCATAGACTAAGCTAGTGTTCATTGCACCATGCTCTAACGTCTCTGTCATGAACATGCATCGGTGATCAACTGAGTTACTCAGCTTACTATATAACATGTTGCTTGTTCAGTCTTACACACACCCACCCCCAACATGCACAGATTCACGCAGAACACCCCTTTGAACTCCTCGTTTGTACACTTTCTAAATGCAGGTGTTTTCATTTTAAATTATGGAAGAATTTAACAGTCAGGTTCATAATGCTACTGTTACAGATGAACTTCAGTAGTAGTCCTCACCATGAGCCTGAGAAAAATGTGCAGCATTTTTAAGATGATGAAATAAAAATGGAGGAAATATCAAAATGTAACGTTTGGATATAGTTTTTAGTTTATTGAAATTATTAGTACACGTTTAGTATTTTCTCTATATTGCAGTTTAGTGCAGGTTTACTTTATAATTTGGGATATTAGGATGCACTCTGTAACTGTACATAAAACTTATTATAATTAAGTCAGATGAGTACATTGGTTCCAGGTGAATGAATTGAATTGATTTATCACTTTTTTTATGTGTATCAAATTGTTTAATCATATATTTTCAAAGCCCTGAATAAAATTATACCCTTTGCACCCCTAACCTGAACTCCTGAAGCAAGTCATGTAACATTAATATGATTCAATCAGGTATATTTTATTTATTTTTATCAAACGTTTTTGTAAAATTAAGCAGATTAAAGGGGAAATGTAATTTATATACCTGATTGGACCACATTAATGCTACACGGTTTGCTCACGCTCACTTGACCTAACTGAAATGATTTATTAGAGATTTGTTTGAATTAAATTTAGTGTAAACTGGATTCAATCCAAACATCCATAACTCAAAAACAGAAGGCCTGTAAGTAATTCCAACTCAGACCTGATGTGATTTGACAGTAGACAGTTCAGGAATAAAAAGGTTTATGGGTCGAATAATTAAACTGAATATTATTATGCACATACAAATGATGCTCGTGGAATAAATCTGTGTAGAGGAGCATCTGGGATCAGTGTATAGAGGGACTAGTAACCGCATTGTCCTTAGGTTAAGATGTTTGTCTTGCTCTCTTGTTATCGGTTCAGCTCACGCGCCACTCTGGAACACGCTTATTGGATGCGCGGGTGAACACATAATGCTGGAAATGCCATTGAGGAGCATGTGCGTTTTTGTTTAAGCCACCTGCTACTTTGATTAACCCAAGGTTTACTTTTTTTATCTCTAAACATTCCAATGCTACAAACTACACCGGAAATCAACGCCCCACTTCTCACTCAAGTCTCACAGATGTTAACATCGTAAACTGAAATAAAAGATGGCTCAAAATAGACATATCGCGAAGCCTCGTTAAGATCATAGATTGGGCTGTGGGGGGTGGGGAGTGACGGTTTAGTTTTACTGAAGTTCTGCTCACAACCAGTCTGGAGGTTTCAGCAGGATAATTAAAAAGGTCTCGTATCAGCACAAAACTTTCAGAATATCTCGATATTCACAAAAAACAGGCCGAGTTCGATTCCTGGCTTCATCCGAAATCAATGAAGAGTTATTTTTGCTTATTGTATCCAGCTCGGTATTTGTACAAGTAGCGAGTAGTGGCACAGCACATGTGCAAAAGCGCCTACGCATCCGTCCATTCAAGTAGTGTCCCAAACCCAGCGCATGCACAGTATCGTTAATACATTTATATGGTTCAGGTATGGAATCATATCTTTCTGACTGTGCAGAGGTGAAATTATCAAAATTACATATGTCACTCTGTCAGAATTTTGTTGAAGCTATGAAAATTGCACATAGTTTTGTACGCATGTTTACATAAACACACCCAACAGTATAACAGTGTTCTGAATAGTTACATTTGTTCACTTGTCGAACAGTTTTACAAGAATATAAAGTGCCTCATTTAAAAACATTTCTGTGTGAAAGCGTTTACAAATCCATTTAGCATTAATGTAACAAAAAGTAATTCATAAACATGTCGAGTAAGCATTTCAAATACAATCTCTTAAAGTCTCATTAATTATTTATATTGTAAACATTAAGTCGTGATCACACAAGAAGCGACAAGTGACCCATGTGTGCAATGAGAGGCGATAAGAGATGGAATTTTCTCAAGTGACGTGAAGTGGGCGGGTGCGGAGTTCAGTTAAGCTGAACTTTGATGCAACTCGAGTCGAGCGATTACCAGTCAGAGCTAAAAGATACTGTTGATTGACTGATGCTTCCAAACATGGAATTCCACTAAAGGTGCTTATGGTTTTCATACGGAAACGAGTTAAAACGTCCCACTCACATCAACATGGAAGAGGAGCTTATTATAGCTGTGTGTAAATATCCCGTGCTTTATGACAGCATAAACCAGACAGACATCTCACATTTGTGTCGGTCAAAGGGAGTTAATGGTGGAACGGTGCAGGTTCTAGTCCCTCTATACTGGTCTCAGGGGGCACCTTGAATTTATTAAAATAATTTAGTTAAATGTGAACCCATGATCCAAAAATTCATTTAAATTATTAAAAAATCTATTCTTGCACACATTTCCCATGTAGATGATATATGCACAGTGTAAACTAACTGCTTCAGACTATCATCTGACAGCATGTATAATCTTAAATCCCTCTTGATACTGGTCTCGTGTGTGTGTCCGCGTGTGTCGCATGCGCACACACTCATACACACCAGTGTGATGACCTCTTTGATGGAGTGTTTCACTGAAAGCTGGCTCTGATGTAATGGTTCTGTGGTTTGTTTGACTCGCCGATTGTGCATGGGATTAATTTGGCTGTTGTGGTGTTTGATTTTTCCTGCTGTTCTAGCTCTCACGTTCTAGCTCAATGAGTTCTTTATCACGAGAAGTGAGTCGGCATTTAAACCAGGTATCATCAGTTGGGTGTCAGTACTACACATACCTCCATTGCTCTCTTTATCTCTGTCTCTGTTGCTCTCTCTCTCTCTCTCTCTCTCTCTCTCTTCCTCTCTCTCTCTCTCACACACACACACACCCTCTGTGTCTCTCTCCCTCTCACCCTCTCTCTCTCTCTCTCTCTCTCTCTTTCTGACACACAACATTTCCATTTGCACTTCTTGCCACGCCCCCAGCAATGTGCTCAGTTGTCGCCTGCCTAAGTTGTGCTCCCTGATTGGTTGGAGCTAAGCTAGGGCAGTAATTAATCTTGCACATTGCCATCATGCATACACTAACTTTGTCTTTTCTGCATGTTAATAATCACCATCAATTGTTGTCCTGTATCTTTGATATTAAAAAGGTAGATGCCTCATCGAGTGAATGCTGCCCTCCCAATGGGTAGCTGTGTGTAGAAAAAAAATTCCCATTGATTTAATAAGAAATTAAAATTTAACCAACATATATAATAGATAATCTGGGACACTATAGTTATGAAGCAAAATATTTCACATTTGGAGATTTTGGTTTGCGGGCATCCAGCATGTGCTAGTAGTACGTGTATGGATGACCATACAGATCAGGTCAAGTGCGTTCTCAGAAAGTATTATATAAATATAAATGTTTAAAGATCATTGATGTTAACAGCAGTTTATTAATATATAGAAATAATTTTTACTATACTCTGTTGTCAACCACAATGTCCGTCCATCTGTTTACAGTTGTATTCCTTGCACTAAGTCACAATCGCCATAGCCAATCATCATTTTTGGTGTGGATTTTGGGACTAGGTAACTAACTACACAAGCCTTTTGATTTAATCACGGACCGATATCCAATATGGCCACGGCAGCCGCAATCTAGAATTTGCATTCAACACTCCAGCTCAACAACAGCTTCAACAACCATCACCTTTTTTGGTGTCCATTTTGGGACTGGGCATACCTTTTATAATGTGGTGCATGGGTTTATGGGTATTGCCTACTTTGCTTTAAAAGTAGCATTTTTTTTTTTTTTTTATTTTGGTTCAAATAGTTAATTTAAAGGTTGATCCCAATGTTGTGTCTCAGTAGTAAGTGTTTTAATTCGCTCCCAGTGTCTCATTTACTGCAGCCCCCTTAAGTATTTCATAAACTGCTTGGATATTTCTGCGTAACACTTTCTAGACTTTGGAGAACTGAGAATTGTGTGTAGGGTTGAAACATCTAATGAGTAGATGTCAAGCTCCTGCTATCTGTACCCTGATAATGAACCTTTCATCAGGTCTTTTCCTCTCGTCAGCTTGGTCCAAATTTGAGGTCAGCTGAGCTTGCTAAGCATTTCCTAAATTAATTTTTCTAAATGTTTATTACATAATATATATTTCTGGAAACTTCTGCACTTTCTTTACTCACTTTTTAATTTTATTTGCTTTTTGGTTCATTGTATTGTTTCTAATCAATCAGGACCATACCTGTATGGTGGCCGTGTGATGTATTATAGTGACTAGCATTAGCTCATGATGCGGCATCTACTGTTTTTCCATGTTCATGGTCTGCATGATACATATAAAAATCTACACTAGTTAGTCTAAAAGTCATTATGGCTATTTTCAGACTGTCAGTCTAAATCCGATCTTTGGCTTATCCAGATTGTATCCATGTAGATACAAGATTTTTCTGAAGAGTGAAAAACCACAAGGGATCTGTTTAGTTTTTTTGCAAGTCTGATCCAAGCCACGTTTAAAAGTGGTTAGCGATCAGTTTTATAAAGATGCGTCTCGGTCTGAACTGTCTGAACGCTCACATAGGATTTCAAAGTATCTTGGATCACTTGCAACTAAATGACATTGGCTCCAACGTGACGGATTAAAATTGCAAAAATGCCTGAGAGCAGAACGTGTTATGAATTACACGCTGTAACAGGCAGTGACGGCTGTACAAAATTCAACAGAACACGTAGAGCTTCATAAAGCTTTGATTCCTTCTCATAAACCCTGTTCACTACTCTTCATTTTGTTTTTTTACATCAGCTCGTGGAGGACGTATTTATTATTGTAGCATATAAGGATGGATTAGAGAACGTTAGCATGGACACAGATCAGATTTGATCACTTGCAACATTTAAAGTGAACAAGCAGTCAGGATAATAATAATCGGATTTGGGCTACAGTGTGAACGTTGACGGTGTTCACTGTTATGTGGCTTGTTTGTATTTGTTTGCTGCTATTTTTACAGCTAACTCCAAAATTACTGATGTTATCACTAAGACAAGCATGAATGCAGCACATGCAATAACTTGAAGCTGAAGGTAGTATTTTTTGCAAATGATCAAAATGAAGCTTGTAAGGGCTTTTTCCCATGGCAATAGATAACATGCATGAAATCTCATGTTGATTGCCCAGAGAAAGAGAAAATATTCCTCAGTAGAATTCCTTGAAAACCTCCTTCATTCCTGTAAAGTAGAGCAGGATCTCCCTGCCACAAGAATGAGAGATTTATTTCACCTGTCTGTGGGTGTGCCAATAATTGAAGGTCTGAGAGCCACAGTGGTCTAACCCACAAAAACGGAAAATGAGATAAGGTCGTATTTTACCAGACAGATGTGGATAAGGTCTACACATGCCAGAATGGTCCCGTGATCTTCCTTATGATCTTGAATCATATTGTGAGCATTATTGTTGATATATATATATATATATATATATATATATATATTTTTTTTTTTTTAATTGCAAAAATATTCATTATTCAAAATTCCTGTCATTTTTCTCAAAAGCAGCAGCTGGTTACAGCACCCTGGTTCTCAGCCCTTCAATCGTGACAGTATTTCTGGAGTTGACTGTATATAATGGCTATGTGGTTATTTATCTTAGGTATTTATTTAGATTTTGATGTTATGGTAAACTACTATAGATTCTTCAGACTTGTCCAGACAAGGAATCTCATGAGTGTCCATCTAATTGTACTGCAAATGTCCCTGCTGTGTTTATTTCTGTGTAGATGGTATACTCTGTCACTGTCCTCATGATATCTGTGTTTTTAGGTCCCTACAGAAATCCCTGCCCAGGGAGCTCCACCCACCAGTGGCATAACCTTCTATAATCCCTCCCAGTTTGCACAGGTAAACCTTAAGTTTATTCCTTATTGAAGAGTTGAGTGTGATAAATATACCTTTGACAAAGCAAATACTTGTTTCTGATTGGCTGACAGCTGTATATTTGATAAATTACTTTATATTTTAACTTGAAAGTTTAGGGTTTAGGGTTACAGGTCACAGTAATAAATCAGTGCTAGATATTTTATTAACCAGGTTGCAATGCTGCTATGAAAACTAGTCTATGGATTATGGCCTGTATTCGGAGTAGGGGGATTCTCACTAGAGCTAGAGCTGAGCTCACCAAATTGGTTAACTTGAGTAATACTAATGACTTTGAATAATTAAAGGTTATCTCAGTACAGTGGCACCTGCTAAGGAGTGGGATGTATTATACAGAAAGTGAATAGTCAGTTCTCGAAGTTGATGTGTGGAAAACAGGAAAAAATTACCAAGTGTAAGGATCTGAATGTCTAAATCACATGTGTGATAATAATGACTGGGTCTATTAATCTCCAAAACAGTGGGTCCTGTGGGGTGTTAACTATCTACTAAAGGTGGCCCAAGGAAGGACAACCAGTGAACTGGCAACAGTACGTGGGTGCCCAAGGCTCATTGGTGTGTTTGGGGAGTGAAGACTAGTACGCCTGGTTTGATCCCACAGAAAGAGCTACTGGAGCACGAACTGTTAATGCTGGATATGATAGAACAGTTGGAGGATACAGTTGTGTATGGGGCTGTCTAAGCAGAACATTCAGGCGGTGTTAATGTTATGGCTGATTGGTGTATATGCACAGGCAGTAAATAATAATTGGTTGTTAAATTAGTTTGAGAGAAGTTGAGATGTACAAAACCGAACAGTGTTGAAGGTTCACAGGTTGTGATATGTGATTTCTCTCTGCGGAATAAAAAGCTTTATGGCTGCAATAAAGAAGGAAATCTTTCTTACTTTCTTTATTATTTAATAATGTGTCTGATATTTGAATAAGTTTGAATTGTGCACTGAGAGGGTCAGTAAAAATTTCGAATATATAATCCCTATAATGGTCCGGGCTGTTAAAGTCCCACCAACCCCCTAATTTAGTTGTTTTCCAATTCCCACCAATCAAATTTTGCCTTCTCTATCACACGACCACCACCGACCAGGGAGGGGTGCAAGCAAGAACACGCCCCCTCCGTGACATGCGATGCTGCTGCCCGCCTCTTTTCGAACTGCTGCGCAGTTTGATTGGCTGGTGATCGCTGTGAGTGACAGGGAAGTGAGTGTATGCCATCCCTCCCTCCCGTGAGAGCTCGGCCGATTAGCTCCCATGGACTCCCGGTCACGGATTCGAACTTGCGATCTCCAGGTTGATAGTCGCGCACCATGTCGATGCGCCACTGGGGGGCCGTCGGGCTGTTAAAGATAGCTGTAACAGTGCGTAAAGCTCTAAGTTTGATGTCCCAGGGTGGAAAAAATAAATAAATATGTAAGGTGTGTGGGTCATGTGACACACTGATGGGACATTTTGACAAAGAGACAGAAAAAGCTGCTTTTATACAGACAATGGGAATAAGTTGCATCTTAAATAAGTTGAGCCCTCTTTACACGGTCGCTCTCCTATCAGTGGGGAAGCAGGAAGTTAAGGAACAACAACACGCCAGCAAACCTCCTTCTACAGTCCAAAAACATGCACAGTAGGAGGATTGGTAGTTCCAAATCACCCCTAGGTGTATGAGTGTGAATGGTTGTATGTGAGTCGGTCCTGCAGTGGTCTGACGAGCTGTTCAGGGTGTACCCTGCCTTCGCCCAGAGTCGGCTGAGATGGGTGCCAGCCTCCCCATGACCCTAATTAGGATTAAGTGGCTTAGAAAATGAATGAATGATACGATACTCCTGCACACATGCACCCTCTGACTTATCACTGATTTTTTTCAGACGGCAATTGTGCCACCTTGAAAAATGGTGCAAGTTGCACCCACTGGTGTCAAGTTGTTCCGGGAAAAAATTCTTTTTACACTGGCATGTGCAGCGAAGCAACTTGTTCCAGGTGCAAGTGCCCGTATAAAGAAGTTGTTGAGAAAGTGTGACACAGAGTCTGGCCCCTGAGTGGAAAATTCATGATTGAAATAATAATAGAATTTCTCTCTCTTCTCTTTCAGGCTATGCCTCCAGCTCGTTCCCGTTTAGGCCGGTTGGGGCAGCGCGAGTACCCGACACTGAAATAACTCTCCAGTTATGTGGGTGCAGATCAGTGTTTTTACATCTCATCAGACTGAAATAATACACAGTTGGACAAGTACCGGCAAATGGCCTCCCAGTCTTTTTCTTCATCACCATCACCTACATCATTGTCCTATTTTACCTTGCGTAGTGTACACCCTGTAAGCTGTGGATTCTTTCACTTCTGTCTTTTCACTTTTATTCCCTTTCTTTCGTTTTGTCCTGTTTTGACTGGATTGCTTCAGTGCCAGTGTGATCTTTAAGTGCAATAATTTTGTTTAGCTTTCAGTTAGACCTTCCTAACTAACTGCATTTCAGCATCTGTGTGTGTGTGTGTGTGTGTGTGTGTGTGTGTGTGTGTGTGTGTCTGCGCGTGTGTGTGTGTGTCTGCGCGTGTGTGTGTGTGTCTGCGCGTGTGTGTGGGAGAGAGATATAGAGAGGGGAGTGCCATTGGGATGCAGACAGCACAGGATGTCTTGCCTGTTTGTGTCCAAGAGGATTATTGGAAGATTTTAGATATTTATTTAGGTTTTCTGTCTGAACGAGACACATAATCATGTTTTTTTTTTTTTTTTTTTTTTTTAATCATACAAATCACAAATCTGTATATCCGAATGAATATTTATGAGCTGTAGCCTGTCCCTGCTCTCCTGATTTTCTCCAACTTTTGATTTTCAAGGTTTACATAAATTTTTGATTTCTATTAATATCTCCATATTTTACAGCTTAGATAACTCAGTCATGGTTTTTTCCCATTGCTGAAACATATGAAACATCATAGCTTGTCTCGTTCTGGTGGCCACTGTGAGGGATTGTTGTTTTTTTGTAATTCCAATGGATTCACAACCCCTTCGAAGGAAGCCTGGATTTTCCACCTTGTTTCAGATTAACTGTAAAATTACTCAAAAGAAAAAAGTGATAAAAATAAACATATTTTTGAGCTCTTTAGCATCTTGGAATGTACGTGGATGGTTATTTTAAATGATTCAGAAAAATGTGTTTTTCATTTTAACTGTTTAATACCAGTATTACAACAAAATATGATTTCACAAATACATGCTTTATAATACACATGTAATTCCATGTAAAATCCTCTCACCACTCATTTTAATAAGAAAAAACTACCTTCATCCAGAGTGACTTAGATTTTTTTTTCTTTTAAATCTCATTTATACAACTGAGCAGCTGACAGTTAAGAGCTTTAGCCCTCAAGAGCCCAGCAGTGGCAGCTTAATGGAACTGGAGCTTGTAACCCCCAAGCTTCTGATCAGGAACCCGGAGCCTTAACCTCTGAGCCAACACTGCATTCGTGCAATGAACCAATCATATGGGAGCTGTATGGTTCATAAAATCATACAGATACAAACCAAAAGCTTCAGACATTAAAGTGATCACAGGATCACCAAAAATCACAAAAAAAGATCAGGCCAGTTTCTGTGAGCATGGACTCATTACATTCCAGTTCTTGATTTCCGCTACTGTACGACTGACATATTTTCAAGTCAGCTCACCATGACTATAGCGAGTGCTTATTTAATTCTAACTATTCCATATTTTATGTATTTCTTTACATTCATGATTTGTCTGCTTCACATTTTCTAAGGCTTGAGGTACGACATGTCTGGCATGACAACATGGAATGATAACAGTTAAAAGATATTCAGATACAGATTTTTATTCATTCTTTTCCCAAACTGCTTAATCCTATTAGGGTCACAGGAAGCCTATCTCAGCCGACTCCTGAACAGCTCGCCAGGCCAACGAACATCAGTCACAGCCACCTTAAAGCTAGGGGCAATTTGGAACAGCAAATTAGCCTAATGTGCAGTGGGAGAAAACCGGAGCACCCAGAAGAAAGCCACGCATGGAAGACGGCGAACATGCAAACTTCACACTGAAACGCCCTTGCTGAGCCCGGGATTCAAAGCCACGACCTTCCTGCTGTGGGGAGGATGTGCTAACTACTACGCCACTGTGCCCACACCTTTTTTATTTTGTAGTAATTAAACAGTTAACACCTATCACACAAACAAAAAGGCCCCAGTTGGCCAGCAGGTTCAAATCCAGTACCTTCTTTCTGTGAGGTGACAGTGTTAACCACTGCACCACCATGCCCCCCAGTTCAAGGTGAAAAAAAAAAAAAGACCACAGGGGTCCAGACGCTCCCGCCAAAAGGATATCATATGACAATATAGAACAAGCATAGCAAGTTTGAAAGCTCCAGCTTCACCACACAGCAAGTAAATGTCCAGAAACCTAATATACAGTTTTGCCTCTTTGACCTTGAAAAGTAGGTCAATATCACCCACACACAAACTCATTTCAGATCTCATAGTAGTTAGCTAAATCTGTGATTTGTTTAATTATAATCATTTGGTAATTTATACTGAGCCTGCACAGTGGTGTAGTGGTTAGCACGTCCGCCTTACAGCAAGAAGGTCCTGATATTGGGGCTCATGCGTTTCCGTACGGAGTACACTTATTCTCCCCGCACTTGCGTGGTTTTCCTCTGGGCAGTCCAGTTTCCTTAATTTAGGCTTACTGGATGCTCCAAATTGCCCCTATGTGTGGATGTGAGTGTGAATGGTTGTGTGTGTGTTGTCCTGTGGTGGTCTCCATAAATATCCATGAAAATTATCAAATGCGCTTTACAGTATATAATACACAGCACGGCCAAAATAAACTTCGCACACTCCAATAATTTCATGGAGTGCACTGAGTCTTGATCACAGCATGTAATCTCCATGGCATTGTTGCTCCAGTTGGTCGGGCCGAGGCTCAGCAACATTAATGTGGCAATAAAATGAAGTCGGCGGGTGAGCTGAATGTACTGAATGAGCAGGTTATCGCATCAACGCACTTTTTCTTCCCTGATGGCACGGATATAGAACGGAGACTCAAATATTGAAAGAGAGGTTCAGGGAGCACGAGGAATCATTTTCACAAATGTACCCGAGTCCCGACCTTAACCATATTGAAAGATTTTGGGATGTGCTGGAGAAGACTACATGATATAGTTCAGTTTTTCCCTTCTAAAGGTGGAACCACAACATATCTGTGTGTGTATGACATTGTATTTTTTGCCAGGCAGTGTATAGAATACTGAGATACTATATAAACTATAACATTATGGATACTAAGAATACTAGAATAAAATATATACTACAATCCAGGGAATAAAATAAACGAGACCAATATTTAAAAATATTACATTAAAGGCAGCTAATATGTTAACAATCAAAGTAATATAATAATAATGAAGGTATAAAAATGAGCCACATGTGACTTAAAAAAGATGGGACTTAAAGACAGAAACATGGAAATATAAAATGTTGGCACATATATCATGTAGTAACTCATTCCAAAGTTTCGGATCTGTCCCCTAGGGTTACTCTGGATCTAACAGTAGGGACAGCAAGCAAAACTCCAGCAGTGGAACACAGATTATACGCAGCCTGCGATTTCAGAGAAACAGCGTGTTGGATGTAAGCAGCTGTATGAATGCACTGATTCAGTGTTGTTGTTGTTTTTTTTTTTTACCAGGGCTCGTTAAACTCTTCCATTTCTTATACCCTCAGAGTTAACACACCGAGATGCTCTGTGGTTGATTAAATAAATACATTAACTAATTAATTGCATGCGTTTGGAAAATAACATGTCACAGCTGGGGACATTTTCTTATTAAAATATATATATATATATAAGCTTTTATCACAATCGCTCAGTTCATAAAATATTTATCATGTCAAACGCTGCTATGGTTTCTAATATGCAGAACATGAATAACAGAATAAGAGGGAAGGGCTTTTTGCGTTGTCATGCCTTTTCCAGTTTCCCTTCCCCTGACCTTTGTTCTCTTGACGTATTTATGAATAACGAGACGTTATGAAGTTGAATTTGTCTCTGGTTGTGTTTGCCGTATTGCATTCTCCTGTGAAAAAAAAAAAAAAGATCCAGATTACTCTAACAAACATTTAAAGACACCTAACTCTTATCTAACCCATTCACTCAGCACATCATATCATATCTTTCTTTTACAGATTCGACTCAAACATGACCATACAGAGAAGAAAACTGAATTAGATATATAATGTGGCACTTGACAGACCCTTACTGGTATTGACTGGTTATGGGGGCGATCACACTAGAAGTACAAGAGAAAAGCGACTGACGCAAATTTATTGTTTTTTTTTCCAAACAATTGTTGTTGTTTTTTCAAAAATATTTTACGACTTAAATATGTATATATATAGCGTGAAAGTCGTGCGACAATTTTTGCAACTGATTTGCAAGTAATTTGCGAGTGATTGGTGAAAAATAAGTAGCGTTTTGTTCGCTTTTTGTTCTCAAACCATTCGCATTTTATTTGTGTGCTATTAATGTGAACAAAATACGAATGATGACAAAATACACAAAATATGGAGGATGCCAGCAAGTCTCAAACTTTTTTCAAAGTTTCCATGTGAAAGTCTCTAACTTGTCGATTTTCCTTGAAAACGAAAAATATATTTGCGAGCAAAACGGCAACTTTGCGACCTTCTAACATGTGCGGACGGTTTGAGAAGAGTCTGAAACCACTCCATGTCAGAACCTTGTTTTGCGACATTCGCGGAAATTTTTTACATTTTTTGCGATGAGTTCATAAAACAGGCGACCAAAATGCGATGTAGCAAATGCCACAAGACAAATTAGAGAACATTTTGAGAATGTAAATCGACAGCCGTGAATTGCTATTCACATCAGTCACTTTTCTATCGCACCTCTAGTGTGAACACGCCTTTGGCGTTGCAGCTTTTTTTTTTTTTTCTTCTTCTTTTTTTTTATTATTTTCTACAGAATGGATGCAGCGCCTATAATGCAGCAACATCTCATCTCACTTCTAAACCACTTTAATCTTTATAAGGGTCACAGGGAGGTTGGAGGAGCCTATCTCAGTCGACTGTGTGCTGAGCGGGGGCACACCCTGAACAGCTCACCGGTCCATTGCTGGGCTAACACACACTCACACCTAGTAGCAATTTTTCAGACTGCCAATAAGCATAATAATCATGTTTTTGGACTGTGCGAGGAATCCACTCAGAAACACCCTCGCCAAGCCTGAACATTTATTTCCATCTAGTGTCGGGTTCATTTCTCACCGACGTCTTGAACTGATGAGGAAAAACTGAACCACTCCATAAAGTCTTCTCCGGCACATCCCGAAATCTTTCAATTGGGTTAAGGTCGGGACTCTGGGGTGCCAATACATATGTGGAAATGATTCCTCATGCACCTCTCTTTCATTATTTGAGTTCCCATTTTATATCCGTGCCATCAGAGAAGGAAAAAGTCCATTGATGTGATAACCTGCTCATTCAGTACATTCAGATCATCAGCTGACTTCATTTTATTGCCACATTAATGTAGCTGAGCCTCGACCCAACCAACTGGAGCAACAATACCGTAGAGATTATGCGCTGAGATCAAGGATAAATGCACTTCATCAAAATATTACAGTGTGCCATTATTTTTTTTTGGCCAGGCAGTGTATTATCAGGTTTGAAATAGTTTGGAAGTCTCTGGAAGAGAGACGCAATAGAAAGGCTAAGGTTTAAGGCTAAAGGTTCGCACAAACGATACTGATCATGATCCAATTTGCCCTGTTCATATTCCGATGCTACATCAGAGGAAATCGGAAGACACTGGTATACATCGGAGAGCATTTCAGGGAAAACTTCGGGGGGACAGTGAAATATTTTGGTTGTTTGAGTTGAAAAATATGGTGTTTGTGTTCGGAGTAACATCGGCACACAATCAGAGCAAAATCGGCTGAGACATCGGAATAACATCATCACATCGTCTCAAATCGGGATCATGATCGGTATCATGTGTGTGCACCTTTAGTTGAGAACTGAAAATTTTGCTACCATGACAACATGACGTCACACTTTACGCCTTTTAAAACCTCCTTTCACATGAATAAAGATAGTGTGAATGTTTCAATGCACACACCCGCGCACTCTTCGCTCGCTGCACTGCAACTTCTAGCATGGTGCGATCAGACAGCATCTGGTGCAGTGTACCGAGGTCCATTTCTAACAGCATCCCTACACACAATCAATACATACCACATCATTATTAATACACCAATTACAAAACGCTACTTACTGCCGTATTATGAACCATGTATAACCACCGGGGTAGAGCATGACACCTGAATAGATCCTTATGCGTGTGTGCATGACTTCATATAAAGATAAAAAATACACTGGCAGGTCTTGTAGAGTGTTCCTTGTATGCAGTGTTAAGTTGGTTCCAAGAAAAGACGATCACTGAACTGGCAATAATACCATGGGTGCCAAAATGGTGAAATTCATTATGTGAAATTCAAATGTTGCTATTCAGGTGTTACAAATTCCTCTCAGGTGTTAGGAGTGAGTAAACAAGAACTATACCAAATTCGCCCATACAAAATACCTTCTAAATGAAATAATGTGTCATCAATGAAGCATAAAATACTTTTTTCAACATCCATAGTTTATAAATTCATAACATGACACCTATAACACCCTCACCGGTGATGTCAGCACAGTGGGTTGGTTCTATGTCTCGTACGAGTGTAAATAGTTTCTCTCCAATCACTTCCACTTCACCGTGGTCCGCCGTGTCACTCACATCAGTCTCCTCTCGAGTCTGCCCACAGCCAGACCTGAGAGTGAGGAAACCAGTCATGGTAGCTGGACCATAGTATGCAACGCACATAATTTGCAGTTAAACTTTTATTGGTCACATATACAGGACATTTGTCTACACAACTGTGGAGCAGAGAGAAGGTTAAATATCATGATCAAATTTGAAGACAATAAATAAAGCAATACAGAGAGGCACGACATAATACAACCCGTGGCTAAATCACACTTAAAGGATCTTCGGGCTCCAAAGTGGTACACTGACAAAGTTTAGTGTACCACGTTCCCATACGTGGCATACGTTCCCCAGCCAATCCATGGGCATCTGTGAGCTCATTCATACTTAAGGGGCAGATATGGATTTCCCTCCGAGGGTGTTAGGCGCATGCGCAGCAGCGCATGTCACAAAGGGGCATGTGCATGCTTACACAAACCAGGAAGGGATGTACACATGCACATGAGGTGACTCTCGAGGCTTAAAAGCTTTTAAAGCTAAATGTAGGTAAAGTGACTGAAGCTGTACAATACACCCTTGATGAGAATTCTTTTACATGTACATTTAACATGTGTTCAACTCTGAATGACTGTCTCTAGAACAGCTGCCTTGCAGTTCCAACAATCTTTGGAAAAATAGGGTTATTTCAATCAGAACTAAACCAATCTCAGATTCACAATCACTGAATCTAACATGGAATCACGTTATGTGTCTTTTTATAGTGTCTCGTGCATTTTCCAAGGTTTTGAGTGTGGCAAAAAAATAATACACACACACACACACACACACACACACACATATTTATATATATATATATATATATATATATATATATATATATATA
>JAOUQZ010000019.1:621841-634450 GCA_028564935.1 Neosilurus hyrtlii
TCAGTGATGGGGTGTGTTACCAGGTTATAAATCAGTGATGGGGTGTGTTACCAGGTTATAAATCAGTGATGGGGTGTGTTACCAGGTTATAAATCAGTGATGGGGTGTGTTACCAGGTTATAAATCAGTGATGGGGTGTGTTACCAGGTTATAAATCAGTGATAGGGTGTATTACCTGGAATCAGGGTGCAGCGCTGCCAGTGCTCTCTCCAGGGCTTTAGTAAGAAGAGCTTCATCTTGCAGCATCTGACTGATCACAGATACTGGCAGCTCCAGCAGCATTCCTACAGGTACAGGGGTTTATACATATCAGTGCATTGTTGTTGTTGTTGTGTAGTATATGTTACAATGGTACCTGTTAGTTTTGGAGCCATATCAGTGTGTTTAGGATAAATAAGGTCGTACAGTTTCTCCCCAAGCGACTCCAAATCCTTTTCATTATCCATCATGTGCGTTTATACTTTCCACCCTGAATCCATTGTGAAGCTGCCTGATCATACATGGGCCTGCTTACACTTACACACGTTTAATTATACAACAAATAAAAGAACCTGATGTCGTGCTGTGGATCTTATTCATAACACCAACGGAAGCCTGACAGAACCACTAAACTCAGCAGTAATATACTACACTAATGCAGTGAGGACTTTATAAAGATTTAATCACATATAAAACTTTATTAAACACACGACCCACTACAAAGTATGTAAAACAAATGCTATAAAAACGTCGTTAATACGAGACTAACTCTGCCAACCATTGTTTACCATCGAGAAAGTGTCGCTTGAAAGTGACGTCAGCGCGTCTCCACTTTCTGACGTGGCCAAACCTGAACGTTCATTATACGGCATATCCATCCGCAAAGACGCTGAAACAAATAGTTCGTTCTTTATTACTTTTTATTTAAACCACAGAATTATACAGCTGTACTGCGGATACCATTAATTGTAAATTTATCGCATTATATTACGTTTTAATGAAATAAAATGTATTATTTTGCACTGTACTGTTAATCACTAGAATCTGTATAGTTTTGACCGGAACCGGAACTACCTCCTTTCTCTCCCTCTTCCCCTGCTGGAAAAGGTAGCGTGGTCGGCTTGTGTTCTGGTTCATATACGTTAAAAAGCTGCTTTTATTGTAAATTTGGGTGTTCTCGGCACTTTCACTTGTGTCGTAAGGTTCACAGTTTGTTATAATTAAGGTGCCGGTGTTCTGTTTGACGTTTTTCGATCGTTTTTCTCGAAAATGTGTGTTCTGAGGCCTGCGCGCTCTCAGTATCCGTGTGTGTGAGTGAAGTTATGCTAGTTAGCGCAGCAATGCTAGCGGTTTATAATCGAGCTAAATTTCTCCATAACGCATTTTACACTGCAGTGACCACACATGTTTTTATAGAATGTTTTTTTTTCTTATTTGGAAATATTTTTATGTATGTATGTCCTAAAATACTCACTGGGCACCTTGTGTGCACACTGCACCAACACTTTACAGACAGGATTACTTATAAAACCGCCACTGCATTTATATTTTATTTTATATTTTACATTTTTATATTTACCTTTAATTATGTCCTTCAAATAGTTATTGTTATGGTTATTTTTCTTCTTGATATTGATGGTTTTCTTGAAATTTTAGGACAGTCGTAACAAGCATTTCACTACATATTGTACCGTGTATGATTTTATACGTGACAAATAAATTAGAATTTGAAATACGTAAAAAAAAAACGGTGTTGACATGTTCACCTACTGTATTTCTGGACAGGAAGTGTTTATAAATGCGTTTTAATTAATACTTCACCTTGTTTCTTGTATGTGTTGATGTAGGATTAATTCTTTAACTAAATAATTTGCTGTCATTCAGGAACCGCCGTCATGTCGTCTGACCTGCAGTGGATGGTGATCAGGAACAACTCGAGCTTTCTCATTAAGAGGAATGGTCAGACTTACAGCACTGTAAGAAACCACACTTCACCCAACTGAACACTTACTCTTCTGCTTATCAACTAGTGATCTTTTCAGCTGTGTGAGGACTACTAAACTCCTCTGGCCCATCCGATGTGTTGATATGATCTGGAAAGGTTTTATTTGGAGAGAGGATGTCAGGGCGAGCATGCGTTTATTCATTTGTCCACAACACCCAATATGTGACCCAGTCTGGCAACATGAGTCACAGTGACCAAAAATTCCAAATTGAGTTAGCCATACCATTTTAAAGCTTAGCGGCTCCTCTTTTAAATGGTATGGCTAACTCAATTTTGAATTTTTGGTCACTGTGACTCATTTTGCCAGACTGGGTCACATATATTTGAGATGCACTGCACCTCTCATTGTACTGAATCCCTCGATCATTTGATGAACTGCTTAATCCTACAAGGGTGGCAGGGGGGCTGGTGCATATCTCAGTTGACACTGAGTGGAGGGGTTCACCCTGGACAGCTCACCAGACCATTGCAGGGCCAACACACAACACTGATTCACACTCGCACCTAGAGGGAATTTGGGACAAATAATTAGCTTAAAGTGCATGTCTTTGGAGGAAACCATAGTACCTGGAGAAAACCCACACAAGCATGGGTAACTCCACACAAAAAAAATGTCCTTACCAAGCCTGGGACTCAAACCCAGGATCTTCTTGCATGGCATGTTTAGCACTGTTATTGTTCTACCCTACCTCCTGGGCAAAAAAAGAGCCATGTCTGTATTTTCCAAAGATTTAGTAATTATTAACTATAAAATAAAAATATGTTGAATAAGTATCCAAATTCTATTAAATAGTCAATATAGAATTGCTTTCCCTTAAGATTTGTCTCTTGGCTAGACTTGCTGAAAGTTTCTCGCATCCCGAAATGTCCAAATTCGTCCACTCGTACTTCACAGCTTCTCAAAGTTCAGTGGAGTTACTAAACTTTCGTCCAACTAATTTATATTGGATGTATGTTCTCTATTGTTCTCTATTGGGTACACATCTGGACTCATCCCAGCCAAAACAGGAACTTGATGTCATTCTTGTCCGGCCAAGCTTTAGTGAACTTGGCGGTGTGGCCTGGGCCATTTAGTTATAAAGCTACTTACTGTAAATTAGCTAGTGTTCAGACAAACCATCACCATTAACTGGTAATGATGTGTTCTTGGCTGTTACGTACATTTGCCGCTATACTTACAAATGTAATTTCAATGTTGGCTCAGTTTTTTTTGTCCACGAGTGTATACTGAATAAGTTGGGGTTTGGTTGATGGGTTTTCAATGCCAGTTTGCTTGTTGGCATGCAAGAGCAGAAGTTTTCAGCCACAACTTTGGCTTGTATTTGTACCAAGCTGGTTGTCATTTCTCTCCCTTATATTTAACCTAATACAGCATTTAGTACAGTTAAAAGAGAGAAGCAAGCTCTCCAGCCATATTGTATGTAGTCTTGCTTGCTTTGATCTTGAAATGCTTGCAGGGTCTTACACGGGCGTGTTATTTTAGTAACTGTAGTATTGGATTTACAGCCAGTACAGCAGTGAAATCTGATTGTACATGTTTGACGCAGATAAAGAAGAAACTGGCGTAAACTCTATAAAAGTTAGTTGTTTCCACACACTGTTTTGTAAGGAGTGAAGCGGCTCAAGCTGAACCAAGTTTAATGCTAACTGGCTGCTAATGTAGAGAGATACTTGCAGTTTATGGTGCAACATGAACATGACTTATTATTCCATGAAAAAGTCGATCAGTACTGTCTCCACACAGGTGTTTAATCATTTGATCCATTAAGTGTATCTTTTTGTACCAACATGCTGTACTTGGTTTTAATGTCGCTTTGTACTATAATATTTAAACTATGTATTTATAAGACTTGTTCAAAAGAAGCTTATTTATTATGTTTTCCAAATTGAATGTTTTAATGAACACGAACTTCAGAACTCAGTATTTCTGTAGATTAAGCAAAATGTGTTTTTGTTAATATGGTATTTTACATTTTGCCCATCTTTCCAATCACAATTTGAAATTACATTTTATTCCCCTTTAGCCATCGGGCTGTTGGGGTATTGCCATGGCCTGTGTCCATGGCCACATTTTGATTTTGGTTGTTTCAAAACTTTCAAAAAAAAGTTTTGGTTGTTTAAAAAAAAATTCATGCTGATTTCCTATAGTATGTAGGTGTGCATTGGCTTGTAATTTTCACTGTTTGAACTTTACCCATGTCAAAAGGACCATGACCTATACGATATTTCAAGAACTGCCGAATGACAGAGGGGTTTTGATATCTTTGATTTTCTGTTTATTTTTTATTACTTTTTTTCTGTTTTAGGAGCCAAATAACCTGAAGGCTAGGAATGCGTTCCGCTTTAATGGCCTCATCCACCGTAAGACAGTCGGTGTAGAGCAGGCAGCTGATGGCAAGGGTATCATAGTCGTCCTGAAGAAACGTGGAGGTAAATACTGACTTTTCCTGTGATGGTTTTGTCTATTACTTTAGTTGTGTATTAAATAGGATCAAAAATTTGCAGTCTAAGTAATTAGCCGTTTCCAAATTTCTGACTGATACTGTATGTCTATAAAGCAAATTTTTAGATCCCCCATAAGAAGGAAGGTATATTGAGTAAAAATGTTAACTAACTAGTGCCTTTTTTTATGTTAACCGCAGTTTGATACCGTACAGATCGAGTCCCCATGAAGGGTTTTTCTGTTGGATTTCTGAACTAGTCTTTAGCCAGTGTTGGCTGTTACTGGAGTAATATTTTAAAACTGGTGAACTGTGTTCAGGTCATCGCAAACCAGTGAAAGCGTACGAGAAGATCACAATCAACAAGAACTCTCGCACCACGCTCAACCACCTGAGGAACATCATCCGCAAAAACAAGTACAGGAAGGACCTCTGCATGGTGAGGATACCTGCACAATTTTAATCTGTGTATCGTTACATGTGGGCACCTGGGAGGGTTCAAATCAAATTCTATTGTTCGACGTTTAGTGATTTTCCTTCACTTCCTTTACGTGTCTCCGTTATAGTTATAAAACAGTGTGGGTTACCTGTGAAAGTGAAGAGAGACTTGAATTTTGAGGTTTCGGTCACACTTAGACACTGCTGCTCCTACATTTGTAACCAAATTAATTTAGTGTCAGTCAGCTGTGTCCAGCTCGGCCTGAGGTAACAGTAAGCCGAGCTGCTTGCCATATTCATGCACCAGCTTCATTTTTGTCTCTTAGGTCATCTGATGTGTTTTTGCGCTTACACCAGGGTAATAACTGGAGCATAAACACATTTAATTACTTAACAGTGCTGAAAAAGGACAAAAGTATAATTCTTTTAAAATGGTTCTGTGTATATTCAAATATTTTGTGCATTATGTGCACTGGGCAAACTACTATGAAACATAGCAACTTCCAGACTCTATCATAGAAAGTTGGGGGTAAAAACAGAGTGTTAAGCAAACATGCTGAACAAGTTATATCTCACTGTCAGGTCTTTTTATATTCAGTTTCAGTCAATAAACAATTATTTACACTGAGTGGGAAAATCTCATCAGGTAAGTGCTACATGATTGGCATGTAAGTCCCTTTAATCCCTAACCAATCAGCTAGCACTTCCTTCATTCACTGGTTAGTCTGACAGCACCGTTCTCATGTGGCAGTGTTTGTTTCTCATTTATGTACAGATCCATTATATCATTAAATTTTAATATAGCATTAATTGTTTTTTTTGACTGTTTTAAAGATGTAACTGCACATGGTTGGACTTTTTTGTAGCATTTTTGTTATTTTATTAAAGTTTTTATTTTTTAAGAGATGTTTTTGGCAGGAGCACTTTATTTTCTGCACATTAACTACAGTAACATCTGACAAGTTTTCCCAGACATCCTCATATTTACTTCAACCTTCACCTGAAATGGAGCCCCTGCTTAAAATTTGATTTGAATTTAAATTCTATTGCTGCTTTGTCTCTCTCTGTCTCTCAGGCTGCCCTGAGGAGGGCCAGCGCCATCCTGAAGAGTCAGAAGCCTGTGGTGGTGAAGAAGAAGCGCACCAGAGCCACCAAGAGTGCATAAATATGTACAATTCACACAAATGCTTGCTTAATAAAAGTGTTTTGGTCAAATATCCCACACTGGCTCTTGATTTTATGTACAATTTTAAACCTTTACAAGCATGTCCTGCGCAAAGTATACCCTGTGTATGGCCAACCTATTTATCTAATTAACACAAGTATTCTCTTGCCAAATTAAAACTGTAATAACTCATTTAAATTTTCCACCAATAACGGGGTACAAAAGTGTTGAACTGGCAGGGCGAGTTTCCACATCCGCCATTGACTTTCATTCACGGAAATACCCAATTAGTGCTGAAGTTTGTGTACGCACATTTCAGCAGCACTCTCTGTGGATGGGTTAAATGCAGAGGCAATTTCCCTTGTGGGATTAATACAGTGTGTGTGTGTGTGTATGTGTATATATATATATATATATATATAAACACAAACTTCTGTAAATCACTGCGTAAGAGCTAAATGCTGAAAATGTACAAGCAAAAATCTGGACTGCCACCTCTGTAAATGATCTGGGATATAAATTATCATTTTCTGTCATTCCTTGGGTTTACAGCTTGCTCTTTTCTGTTCAGGCTCGGTTTTGAATACTCATCTTAAACATCGCCATGTTTGACTCTTGTGCTGCAAATTTGTCACTTGGTCCACACTTTCTGACAAGCTTTGTGAATACAACTTAGTAAGCTAGTATTCCTTAGACTTGTTTACATTGCTTAACTCTGATTCGGGATAAAATAAACCATATCTCGCACTTCCAAGTGTATTGATTGGTAATAGTGGTCAGAGCTACATGTATTTATTTGATTTTAATATAGAAATTTTTTTCTTGGGTAGGACATATCTTTAAACCAAAAGCACAAAAGATAATACAGTAAGATTGTGAATGAAATCCTGTCTCAAACTTGAACAAAACATGTCATGTTTCATAAACTGTAAGCCATAATCATTAAAATTATAACAAATAAAGGCTTGAAATATTTCCCTTTGTATGTAATGAGTCTATATAATATATTAGTTTCACCTTGTAGTGTTATTCCGATCACCTGCTCTGCTGCCTTCACCACCCACTGCAGGGCCTTCCTGTTCTATGCAGTAGAGCTGCTGAACCACACTACAGCGGTAGGTCAGGAGGCTCTCGATGGCAGAGCAGTAGAGGTTTATCAGTAGGGATTGGGGTAGGTGGGCTTGTCAGAGTTTCTTGTGGGATTACAGCTTTCGTTGGGCCTCCACCATCTGGTGAGAGATGTTTGCAGACCAGGTGAAGTTGGCAGGGATGTGGACTCCAAGGAACTTGAAGCTTTCCACCCTCTACATCAGTATAGAGAGCAAATTGTTTAGATCTCCTGAAGTCCATTATCATCCCCTTCATCTTGGATGTGTTTAGGTCCAGGTTATTATCGCACCATCGCCAGTGATGCCGGGCCTTCATCCTATAAGCGGACTCATCATTATCCTTTATCAGTCCTATGATGGTGTTGCTGATGTGAATATGGGAACAGTTGTGTGTGAAGAAGGGGAGGGGGCTGAGAACACACCTCTGGTGTTCCAGTGTTCAGGATGAGAGTGGAAGAAATGTGGTCTGCTAAGGTCTGTTGCTTAGAAAGTCCTGTATCTAGGTGTACAGTGCCACAGGCCCAGGTTGTCCAACTTCTGAAACAGTTTATGTGGTAGGACTGTAAAGCGGAGTCTGCAAACAGCATCCTCACAAAGTGTACCCTGCTTTCACCCGGTGTTATAGGCTCTGGCCTCTCTGTGACCCTAGTAGTACTAAGTGGTTTGGCAAATGAGTGAGTGATGAGAATGTGGACACAAAAGCAAAGATAAAAACTACTGAGCCTGAGGTCTGTACAGAAATTCCCAACATGAGGTCTTTATTACAAAAAGACTAAGGACTAAGATTTCTTTGTACAGACTGAGCGAACCAGGTTAATACGTACACTGACAGTCACTAAAAACCTTATGAGAGAAATTTCTGTATATCTGTACTTGTAGCGGGGGTTGAGAGAATACACTGTGGCTTTATTAATGATATTACTCGGGCACTTGAGAAAATGAGTTGTCTTTATGTCCTGCTTTATTGCACATGTGTAGGTCGCTTTGCAAAAGTGGACCAAATGCAGTTTGAGCAAAACACAATGTGTAGCTGCACAATTTGAGCAGTGGTTTGGAAAGCCCATATAAAGACTAAAAAATGTCCACTATTGTTAGTCTAGTGCACGTCATAATGCCACGTCTATCACGTGAACAACATCTCTGGGCAGTGGGTATGGTGGAGGCTGGGTTGAGTTACAGTGAGGTGGCGAGGCGTCTGGGCTGTACTGGCCAACCCATCATCCTGATTGACCGCCACAACATGACAAGGTCAGCTGATGAAAGGCCGCGTCCAGGGCGAGAGAGCGAGACTCCCGAACAGGATCACTATATCCAGTTGCAGCACTTGTGGGACTGGTTTCACCGTGCTGTAGCACCGCAAACGGATGCCATACCTGCTACTGACTGTTGTGACTTTTATTTTGCCATTTTGTTGTGTTGTTTCTTTGTTGTTTTTTGAAGCCAACATGCTATTACAAAAATCCAGTTTTGGGTACCAGAATAAAAATTATGTCGAAAATTATGGTCTCGAAGTTTTGAATGACTGTCAGTGTAGTTTATTATATAGCATTTTAAAACCAATCACTTTTTAAATTTACTTAAGGTGCTATTATTTCTTTCTTTCTGGCTGCATATCAATGTATTCAATGCATTATCACTGCAAGCAACCAAAGCTAATCAAACATTCCAATCTCCATCAAAGCACTTTACCAAGTTTATGTTTATTCTTTGAGAGACGAGTAAAAGGACTAATCATGCAAGACATTTTTTCTTAAACAGTGCAAGTCTGAATGACACTGAGCTCGTAGCCAAACAGAAAGATCAGAACTGTCTGCTCAGGAGTCATTTAAGATCATAGTGCACAGTGCAGCTAGCTAACAGCTAAGTTGCTGGTCAGCTACGCTCCTTTCCTGATAGGTAATTTATTGATTGTCTAAGAAATCATATTGCGTGTACTGTTGTTGCCATATAATAAACAGTGATATCCACTAAAAGGCAAGCGAGAGCTGAAAAATTCCTGTCTGGCAGGTAAGATGTTCATTCATTCATTCATTTATTCATTCGTAGAACCACTCAAACCTATTCGGCTTGTGGGAGGCTACAGCCTACTCAAAGGAGTGTTACACCCTGAACAGCTTGCCAGTCCATTGCATGGCAACACACGCACCCATGCGCTGTGAGGCAGACGTGCTAACCTCCACACCACTGTGCCACCCCAGATAGGACCTGCAAAATGATAAGCAGTTATAAACCAGAGGCAGCAAAGTGGCACAGTGGGTAGTATAGCTGCCTCACGGCTTTCAGGTCGATCCTGAGCTTGGGTTACCACTGCATTCGAGTAGAGTTTTGCATGATCCTGTGGATTTCCATGCAGTTAAGTTGTCTGGCTACATGACGTTAGCCTTGTAAACGATTCTGGGATGTTGGAATAAATTACAAATGAAGGTTAGAAGTAGCCTGTAACCTACTCACGGCCTCTCTACTCCCATCCACACATATGACCGTCATGCAGCACGATTGATCTCTTTGTGAGAAAGAGGTAGAGCATTCACGAGTCACATTTGTGATCAAGCCCTTTACCAGATCAATAATGTGTGCATGTGGAATAGAATCAGCATTTCATTCAGAGCTTTGAGTCAGAATTAAGCTCTGCACACTCGGAACGGAAAGCCAAAGAACTTTCTCCTGACACTGTTGTCCTGCGTGGATGCCATGTATCTGAGGCGGGCCCTGGGTTTATGTGTACTGGTATTAATGGGTGTGTGCTGTCATGCATTTGAGCTGCAGGACATGATCCACGCTCTAATAGAGGAGAACATTCATCTTCATGACCAGCTCGAGAACCTTACAGCCACTCTGAGAGAACTCCGGCAGCTTCTGCTTCACACCAGCGGTATCTATTAACCTCGTTGTATCTCTGCATCTAGTGTTGGTTATCATGAATGATTAATAGTAAATTTGTGGGGATGGAGCTGGAATCTCTGACGGTAGTGTCGGCAAGGCGATATTATATCTTTCTAATAATGTGAATATTTTTAAGGGGGTGATTCTTTTTTATACTCACTGTATATGTAGTGCACACATTCTTACACATTTTAGGGTATTAATGTGGTAGTAAGGGCGGCATGGTGGTGTAGTGGTTAGCACATCCGTCCCACAGCAAGAAGGTCCTGAATTTGACTGGGATATCAAATACAATATGGTTTAACAAGGGCTTCTTGCTCTTGTGATATTGTATAGAAATTAAAGCAGAATGTGACCCCATAACCTGGTGACGCTTCACATTGCAGAATGGTGGTTAGCATATCCGCCTCACAGCAAGAATGATTCCTGGGCTTGGGCGTTTCTGTATGGATTTTGCATGTTCTCCCTATGCTTGTGAGGGTTTCCTCTGGGTACTTCGTTTCCTCCCACGGTCCAAATACATGCACATTAAGTTAATTGGCTGTGTGAGTGTGAATGGTTGTATGTTTTGCCCTATAATGGTCTGGCGGTTCAGGGTGTTCCCTACACCCAGTGTGGGTTGAGATAAGCTCCGCCTCTTCACAACCCTATTAGTAGGATTAAGTGTTTTGGCAGATGATTGACGGAGTGAGTGTGGTAATAGTATTTTCTTATTTGAGGCTTTTTGAAATGATGCTTAAGTTCTTGTCTTTTAGGTGAAAATCATGAACATAATGGTGACTTGCAACATCGTTGGCAACAATGGTCACAACATAGTAAGTGTGTATCTGCCTTCAATCTATTTCTGTATTTCTATGTTCTTCACTTCTCTTCATTTGAGTTTAGAACGGTCAGCCCTAGCATTAACAACATGGATATTTAAATGAACAAACTTGTTACTGTGGCACCCGTCAAAGATGTATTAGGTAGCAAATGAATAGTCAGTTCTTGAAATTGATGTATTGGAAGCATGAAAAATGGTCAAGAGTAAAAATATGGTAGATACTGACCAGGGCCAAATTGTCATGGTTCGACGACTGGGTTGGGGCATCTGCAAAGTGGTAGGTCTTGTGTGATGTGGAGAGTACCTATCAAAAGTGGTCCAAGTAAGGACAATCAGTGAGCTGGTGGGAATTTGAAGCAATTTATAGTTCCAACGTGGGAATTTGGAGCAATGGACGAAAGTGGCTTGATCTGATGAATCAAAATCCCATTTTTAAGATCATGTGGAGGTCTCCACATGCAAGTGTATCCCTTATCTGGGGAAGAGGTGACACCGGACTTGCACTATTGAAAGAAGGCAAGTCAGTAGAGGCAGTGTAATGCTCTGAGCAATGTTCTGCTGGGAAATATTGGATCATGAACTTCATATGGGTATAAATTTAACATGTACCATCTACCTAAACACGGTTGCAGTATACCGAAGTACACCACTTCATGGCAACAGTATTCCCTCATGGGAGCAACCCCTTTCAACAGGAAAATACACCCTTTTACACTGCAAAACTTGTTCAGGAATAGTTTGAGGAACATGACAAGAAACAGTTCGTTAATTCGATCACCATGCCCCTACAACTGTCTGTTTTGGGGATCTGTGTTGTTGAACTACTCTTAGTTACTAGTAAGAAAATCAAGAGTAAGTAATGCTCATGCCTGTTACATATGAGCCCTAGAGCAACAGTGGGCTAAGTCCATTTTTTCAATTTTGAGTAAAGTACAGAAATAAATAGAGAAAAGGTAAATCTTTTAGATGAATACTGGTCTAAATCCAAATAGAGGTCCAATTTTTGACATAATGGGGGCACTTCACTATTGCTATTTCACTGATTTACTAGTGTAGCATTGGTCTAAATGGTTACTAATCTAAAACCCAAGCTGGCGGCGCCCATGTGTGAACCTCAACATCCAGGAAAAACATACCTGAAAAAAGAGGTTTTTCAGTTAATATAATATGCGGAAAGTAAGTATTATTTTAGCTAGGACACCAATGCATGTGCTTGTTAGTATTTAACTGAATGTTATTCATTATTATTGGTTATATTTCTACATTTCCTGGACATTTGGACTTAGTGTTCTTCTTGGTCTTCTGTTGCACTGAAAAATACAATGTCAACTCAGATTTGTAGCAATTCTTCTACATCCAAGTCCAAAACTGCAATTTTTGGCAAAATGCCAAAGTCCCAGCAAACAGCAATTTAGGCTGAAAAGGCCTAGGAGAAGTATTCAGTGAGACTGAAGTCATTGAAATATAAATCATAACGATTTCTTTAATAGCCTTAATACATTACAACGCTCTCCTGAAAATTCATAAAAATTAACTTAGCCCACTGTTGCTCTAAGTGGTTTATATACTGCATAACTAAATAGCCAATGCTTTGAAATTTTCAGTCAGTTTGTAAAAAATAGACAAAAGAAAGCAGCATTTCTGATTTAGAAAACTGTTTAACATTATTACATTATACTACATTGTGACTTTCTGCGATGGCCTGGCGAGCTGTCCGGGGTGTACTCTGCCCTCGCCCAGAGTCGGCTGAGATGGGCGCCAGCCTC
>JAOUQZ010000019.1:664321-684145 GCA_028564935.1 Neosilurus hyrtlii
AGGAAGAATCACCATTTCAGCTTCCCAAAGCAAAAAACTTTTCTGATTTGCTTAGCCATTAATCAGCCAAATATTTATACACACACACACACACACACACACACACACACACACACACACACACATACAGAGACTGTTACCATTTCACTTCCCCTACAATCTTAGTAAAGTTAGTAAAGTTAAGAAAACGATGTTGGTACCACACAAATCTTAATCTTACACTTGTTTTTTTTTAAAGTTGCACTGGCACTGTAGCACTGTTATTTCCAAATAATTGCTTTTGCACATCCAAACCTCTACACCTCTCAGTATTGGGTACTGATCTTTCATGGTACTGTCTTAGCCTGTACCAGCTGTCCTGTTTGCACTTACTGCACACGTGCACATTATGTTGCTAGATGCTTGCTATGGTTAAAATGATAATAAAAGCCACTTGACTTGACACTTGGTTTGATCATAAAAATGCAATTTTTGATGACTAACAATCGAATACTAATTGTCATGCCACTGTGTGGCAGAATTGAAGGGTGGATGCAAAGATGCTGAACTCATATAAAGTGGGTTCATTAAAAAAAACAGACAGAGGTACAGTGGCTTACAAAAGCATTTACCCGCTCCTTCACATTTTTTTCTATTTTTTTTTACCGTAGAACCTCAAATTAAAATAATTTGGGATTTATCAGTCAATTAACACAAAATACCAATGACCTTGAAGTGGCAAAAATATTCGTTAATGCGCAGCAGGCAATAAAGAAACCCAGGAAATGTGAGTATGCATAGCTATTCACCCCCCAGTACTTCATAGTCTGTACTTTGTAGAGCCCTTTTTGCAACAATTACAGCTGCAAGTCTCTTAGGGTCTGTCTCTATGTGCCTGGCACATCTAGCCACTGGGATTTTTGTCCATTCTTCAAAGCAAAACTGCTTTGGCTCCTTCAAGAATTTCACGTCGTCAAGAATTTGCCTGTATGTTACACCCTCCCCCATTTCTTTAACTCTGACCAGTTCGCCAAGTCCCTGTCAATGAAAAACATCCCCACACCATGATGCAGTCACCGCCATGCTCTGTAGGGATTCTGTTCTTGGGGTGATGAAAGGTGTTGGGTTTGCGTCAAGCACAGCGTTCTCTGAGAAAGCCAAAACATTAGTCATCTGACCAGAGGACCTTCTTCCATATATTTGGGGAGTCCCAATATATTCTTCAGTGAACCCTAAATAATGCTTTTTTTTGGTAAGCATTCTTTTTTTATGGCGTCTCTTCAGCTTCAAAGTCCAGCGGTGTAGAGTATACACAGATACATTCGTCTCCACTGTGTTACCTGTGGTCCCTTTGTTGCCTTGCTGTACAACTCCCTCCCTGACCAGTCTGTGACTTTTAGTAAACAGCCCTCTTTAGACAGGTTTGATTTGGATTGTTCGTAATGATTGCATTAATCGTAGGGCGGCATGGTGGCGTAGAGGTTAGCATGCAAGAAGGTCCTGGGTAAAAGGGTGTTTGTGTGGTGTTTGCATGCTGTTTTCATGCTTGTGTAGGTTTTCTCTGGGCACTCTGGCTTCATGCATATTAGGCTAATTTGCTGTTCCAAATTGCCCCTGGGTTGGATGAGAATGATTCTGTGGGTGTTGGCTCTGCAGGTTGTACCTGCCTTCTCCTAGTGTTTCCAGATATAGTGAACCCAATAGGATTAAGTGGTTCAGCAAATGAGTGAGATGAGTGAGTCAGTTAATGGTTTATGGGATTTTTCAAGACTTCGGTTATTCTTTTAGAACTTTATCCCTGACCTGTTTGAAGACCTCTTTGGTCTTCATGGTGACGATTACCTTGTGGTGCCTCCTGATTAGTGGTGTTACAGCCTCTGGGGCCTTTCAGAACAGGTGTGCATATACTAAGATCATGTGACACTTGGATTGCACATAAGTGGACCTTATTTAACTAATTATGTGACCTCTGAAGGTAAATGGTAGCACCAGTTATCCTATTTAAGGGCTTCACAGCAAAGGGGATGAATTCATTACATGCACTATTTTTCATTTTAATTAATCAATTAATGAATTTTTTTAGATTTTTCACATTTTTTTATTTCACTTCACCAATTTGGAATAAAATAAAATCCAAGCAAAAAAATACTTTAGATTACAGCTTGTAAGCAAACAAAAAGGAAAATACGAATGAGGTTAATACTTTTGCAAGCCGCTGTATCCAACACACAGTCTAGGATCACATTCAGGTAGGCACTGGTCAAACGGTTAAAGAAACAGTTCATTACAAGCAGGGAAAACTTATAGTCATAGAACAGGCAGGAAGAGGTCATATACAAAATCACAAAAACACATGAAAATCAGGAATCAGGAATGTGTACGCAAAACCGGGAAAATAAGGAATCCAAAACACAGAAAAAAGGCTTGGCAGAGTACGGGCAACAAGGAGCACAATAACAATGCTTCACACCATGCTTTACTTTGGGCCAATTTACATAGCCCCCTGAAAGCTGAGCGGGAACTGGGGCACTAATTATTTACTTAGAAGCTAAAAGCTATAAATAAAGGTGCGATTAGTTGTCTGCGTATTTGCCAAGATATTGCACACAGGTTCACCATGATTTATTCACCTATTTTTGGTTTTGTGTCTGTTTACAATAACAGTTAAAAGACTGCATGACCAGTGGAAGTGTTTAGAAAGAAAAAATATCATACAATTTTAAGAGAAATAAAAAAATAGCAATGTTTATTAAAATCACAGCGCCCACTGCAGGGGTTATTGACACTCGAGTACAGGAGAAAGCAAACAGTTTTGAGTGCAAAGACATTGTGGCAAATTCCATAATATTATATCCAAGAGATAACACTGTATAATTTCATGTTTATTTAATATGCCTGGTATGTAAATGGATTTCTTTACAGTCATCATATTCAATTAGGGTAGAGCAAAGAGATGAGATGATTGTGAGGAGCTCCTTAAATTCTGATTGAGGACTAACAACAGTGTTGGAGTGAAGGAAACAGCCTTTAATATAATATATTTATAAGACCTCAAATGGTGAGAGTTCTGTAACTTTAAAACCAGAATAATGCACCACAGCCAAGCCAACATAAGTGGGTTGTGTAATTGCGGCACAGCAGATCTGAAATAAGAGGGTGTTTGGGTGTGATGGTGATCATTAGGAAGAGTCTTCATGGCATAGAGTCTGATGGTTTTGGTGTGGTGTGTAACTGTTCCAGTGCCAACTGGGTACTGATGTATAGGGCTCATTGCAGAAGAATCGAAGCATCATGATCTATGAAATCTGCTGCATCAACCACGGCTGGCCAAACAAAAACATTTCCTGAAAATGTAATCTGTGAAGTATCAAAGATTGTTCTGTGAAAAACTGACTTTGGTTCTCAGCATACATCGGTCAACCACAGAATTGTAAGAGACGGCAGACATTCTCTCAGAGGTGTTAGCAGGAGGGCCTTTCTCCTAAACTGCTGTTGTACTCTATTACCTCTCACTGAAAGCAGTATCAGTTATAACAGACAGACCGCAGTATTTAATAAGATCCCCTTTAAAGGAGAAAATTAATATGACAGAGATATTCTAGTATAGGCGGTCATGGCGGCATAGTGGTTAGCACTTCCACCTCAGAGCAAGAAAGTCGTGGGTTTAAGCCTCATACTTCTCATATGCATATTCTCTCCATGCTTGTGTGGGTTTCCGCTGAGTGCTCCTGTTTCCTCCCACAGTCCAAAGACATGCACATTAGGATAATTGGATTTTCTTGATTGCCCCTAGGTGTGAATATAAGTGGAATGTGAATGGTTGTGTGTCTATGTTGGCCCTGCAATGGTCCGATGAGCTGTTCAGGATGTACTCCGCCTCCTTCTGGAGTCGGACTCCAGCCGGGATGGACTCCAGCCTCCCCATGACACTAACAAAGGAAACAAAACAAAATGAAACATTCCAGTATATACAAGGATTTTATAAACCAGAGTAAGTGCACAGGAACAACAGATGCAACAGTACAGTAGTGAAATATTCTCATTTGCATCCCAGCCGCATCTCCTATGTTGCATTAAAAGAAATTGCCTAACACAAACACATTATGGTTATCTGATTCTGTCTTCATCACCTTACAAACACAATATCACAACATACATTTACACCCACTTTAGCATCATAGGCTTGACATAGCTTGGTGTGGTTACTTTAGCAAACACACACACACACACGCGCGTGTTTACATCAACACACTTACAACATTGTGGCTTTTAAATTAACATGTAAAGCATCAGTCTGTGTGGTGGTCACCAAATGAAACACCAGGCATATGTATGTTTCTGTCTATGAACGTTTCTCCTGCTGTGTGTTTACGCATTTACAGTAGAACTTGAAATTAGCATGAGCTTTGATAGTTAATAATATAAGATGTTACAATCGTGCTGCCAGTGTACAGTTGGATACTGTTTTTATGTTGCTGGAAAAAAAGGATGCCGAATCACTTCAGGTATGATGTATCCATGGTCTGCAAAGAATTTATGTAATCTCTTTGTGGAAATAAATGGAGAAGGGTACACAAGAAATTATGTACCGAATGTATCATGGAACACTGGGGAGGAAAGTGGGCACCAGTAAAATTACAAAAGGGCAAAAGGAGGGTTTCCTAAAGATCCACAGGAAAATTAATCAGAATCAGAATCAGAATTAAAATATTTACCCTGGAGGAAATTGTGTGCATACAGTTGCCTCAAACCAAGTAACGAAGAGGATAAAGAGAAAGTCTCAATATAAACTATAATATATATATATATATATATATATATATATATACATTATAAGTCATATAAGTCTAAAATTAGAAGTTAATAATATCTATATAAACAGATAGAATGAATCCTGTCAGTGAGTAAAATGTACAGTATTATTAATATAATAAACGGGGAAATAAAAGGGGAAAATGTAAATGTATAACAGTGAATGTTGTTGCTATATGGAGGAGTTGTACAGTGTATTGACGACAGCTAGGAATTATTTCCTGTGTTGTTCAGTGGAGCATTTATGTGGTATCTGTCTCTCACTTCACGTGCTCCTGTGACTGATCAGCAGGTTATGAAGCGGGTGGGAGGTATTGTTCAGTGTTGTCTTTATTTTGGATGACATCCACCACATATTTTAGAGTTTATAAGTCATATCTCCCAGTATACATTGGCTTATTAAGGTAATAAACAGCAGAAATCTGTATCACGTTGCCTGTTTAAGGGTTAAGATCAAATATGTAATCAGAGTAAAATTAGATACCTATTCTTACTTTTCTACTGAAGTATATAAAAAAATTCCACATTGTCCCAACATTTTGTGATTTGGGATTCTGGTGCAAATAAAAACCCAATAAGGTGCAATAAAATGGCCAAATCAAGGTGAATTAAATTGGAAGGCCAAAAATGAGCACTGAGTGGCATAGTGCTTTGCACGTCTGCTTCACAGCGATAAAGTCCTGTGTGCCATGCCCAGCAAGAGCATTTCTCTGTGGAGTTTGCATGTTCTCCCCATGTTTGCGTGGATTTCCTCCCACAATCCAAAGACATGCACATTAGGCTAATTGAATATTCTTGATTGCTGCTAGGTGTGACTCTGAGTGTAAATGGTTGTCTTCCCTGTCTTTGTCTGGAGTCAGGACATTCTCCTGTTTAAACTTCAGGTTTTTTGATGTTAAAAAGTAAACCAAGATATTTTTTAACATTACAAAAACCTGAAGTTTTACCAGGAGAATGTGTTTTTTTTTATATGTGGACCAACAGACCATCGCAAGTCCAACATCCACACAACCATTTACATTCACATTCACATCAGTGGCAATCGAGAATATTCAAGTAGCCTAACATGCATGTCTCTGTAATGTAGGAGGAAGCCAGAGTACCAAGAGGAAACCCACGTAAGCATGGGGAGAACAAGCAAAGTACACACAGAAACACCCCTGCTGAGCATGGGGCTCAAACCCGGGACTTTCTTGCTGTGAGGCGGACGTGCTAACCACGACACCACTGTGGTGCCACCCACAGAAGTATAAAGTAGTAAATACATGTATATGATGGTTTGTGTCCTTGATGCTTACCTTAGTCAAGATGAGTCACGTCCTTTCTGTCCGGATTTAGAGCTCAATAAAGAGGCCACGGTCATGGCCAGTGAAGTGATGTGACAGTCATTAATAGTGTTTAAACATGGCATACTGTGTAGCTAGGAAGGTAATGAAGGTGTGTGTGTGCGTGTGTGTGTGTGTGTGTGTGTGTGTGTGTGTGTGTGTGTGTGTGTGTACTTGTACATACTACATACTGAGGACCAAAACATATTTTTAACCAATGTGTCAAGTAATTTTTACAAAATCAAAATATTTTGGCTGCTCAGCATTTCCATACAGGACTTTTCGAGGGTTAAGACTTGATTGAACTCAAATTAAGAGTTGGGGTTAAGGAATGCATTATGTTCGTGTGTCCTCACAAAGGTGTGTGTGTGTGTGTGTGTGTGTAGGTTATTCTTGTGTTGTTATGAGAGAGAATGTTAGTGATTATGGCTTTAGACATAACCACACCAGGGTTTAAACCTTCGCACATGGAAATGCCTGTGGCCTGTGTGTGTGTTATGTGTTGTGGGTTTCTGTGTGCATCTATATATGGTTGTGTCTGCTTTTACACATTTGTGTTTGAGGATACCTATATGTTTATATGTGTTTATTGTTTGGGGTGCATGATCACATAGTGTGTGTGTGTGTGTGTGTGTGTGTGTGTGTGTGTGTGTGTGTGTGTGTGTGTGTGTATGCATTTTTAAATGAGTTTCTATCTGAATAACAATGCATCACACAGGGCGGAGCCATCCACACACCCCGACTGTCTTTTACGTGTTCTCTCTCTGTCTGCATCTGTCTTTCGACATCTTTCTTTCTACTGTTGATTTTTTACGGTCAGAAAACATGCAGGGTGGCACAGTGGTTAGCATGTCCTTCTCACAGCAGGAAGATCCTGGGTTCGATTTCCGGGCTTGGCGAGGGCGCTTCTCTGTGGAGTTTGCATGTTCTCCCGTGCTTGTCCAAAGACATGCACATTAGGCTAACTGGTTGTTCCAAATTGCCCCTAGGTGTGAGTGTGAATGTTTTATGTGTGTGTGTGTGTGTGTGTGTGTGTCGTCCTGTGATGCTCTGGCAAGCTCAGGATACCCTGCCTTCACCCAGTGTCAGCTGAGATAGGCACCAGCCTTCCTGCGACCCTTTTGGGATTAAAACGGTTCAGCAAATGAGTGAATGAGAAAACATGGATGCAGCCTTTGTATACGTCCATATTTATTCTTCTTCAGTAACTGCCTTATCCTGTTTAGATTCACATTAGGACTGGAGCCTGTACCAGAAGCACTGCGCGTCAGGCAGGCCACACTGGTAATCTACAGATGAGTATCTACTAGACATGGGGGGAAATCGATTCAGTTATGTATCACCTTTCTTTTGTGTGGTGATTTATATATCAACCCACTGGCTCCAAAATAAATAAATAAAAAAAGGTGACCTTGGGATTTATTAAAGGGCAAAAACTCATCAACACCAACATCACCTATGTGAAAGAATAACTGTCCCTGTTTTATGAATTGACAAATAAAATTGAAGAAATTAAATGGAGCAATATTTTTTCACAGCATTGTATTTTTGTGGGTGGCATTGTGGCGTAGTGGTTAGCACATCTGCCTGACATCAAGAAGGTCCTTATTCCGGGCATAAGCTTTTTAGTGTGGAGTTTGCATATGTTTGCGTTGGTTTCCTCTGGGTGCTCCAGTTTCTTCCCACAGTCCAAGAACAGCTCATTAGGCTGATTGGCTGTTCCAAATTGCCCCAGTGGGTGAATTTGAGCGTAATTGGTTGTATTTGTGTTGGCCTTGCGATGATCTGTCGAGCTGTTCAGGGTGTACCCCACCTTTGTCCAGTGTCGGATGAGATAGGCTCCAATTTTGGCAAATGAGTGCTGATAGTGAGGGAGTGTATTTTTGTAAAATTCTTGACTATTCTGTGTGCAGTCAGGTGTTTCTTACAGAGAATAGTCTCCACTAATGTAGGTATTTTGACTTCAGAGCAGGATATTATGAAGAATTTACAGTTATAGCTTTTACTAAGAAGCTATCACTGTAAATAATATCCACATCCTTGACCTTTTAGAAGCTAATTGTAAGACAATTGCATGTGATTTTCTTGTCCATCATGAGTTTATAAATTAGTGAGACAGCATGACACTTTCGGTGATTGCTTTTTATTTTGTGGGACTGCCATAGGGGGTCATGTCCGCGTAGTCCTGGGTTACAGCCCCATGGCCGACAAGGTCTATCTGGCGTAGCAATGCAAATACTTGGTCTCATTTAGGTAATTATTTCTGTTGCCATATTGATGCTCTGCATATAACACTCACTTCCTTTCCTTTGCTTTCCTCTCTCAGACACTTATGCTTCTACATAGATTTCGAGCATGCCAGGTAGATACGTACGGCAAATGATCACTATATCACTAAATCTCAGCAAGACTGAGTTGATTGAGTTGCTGTATATCTATGGAGATGCACACCCTTATCAAGACCTTGTAATCTCCCTTTCTGTTCATACAAGGCACACAAACTTGGTGTAGTATCTGTCATCCATCACTGTCATGCATCCTAATTGTAACCTAACACTGTTATGAGGCGGTACAGTGGCGTAGTTGTTAGCACGTCCACCTCACAACAAGAAGTTCCTGGGTTCAAGCCCAAGAAGGGCTTTTTTTGTGTAGAGTTTGCATGTTCTCCCTGTGCTTGCATGGGCTTCTCTGGGTCCTCCCACGGTCCAGAGATATGCACATTAGGCTAGTTGGATAGTCTCGATTGGCCCTAAGAGTGAGTGTGAGTGTGAAAGGTTGTGTGCATGTGTTGACCCTGCAATGATCTAGCAAGCTGTTTAGGTGTACCCCGCCTTCACCTGCCATCAGATGGGATGGGCTCCAGCCTCCCTGCCACCCTGATAAAGGATTAAGTGGTTTGGAAAATGAAATGAAATTAACTCAGTCATGCAGGTTTCTCCTTTACAGCTAGATTAACTATCTCTCTCCACATTTCTCTCCACGGAGTGTTGGTTGAGTCACTTTTTATCTTGAAATTACACTACGGAAATTGTGTGCCAACTGAATCTTGAACCTGAGGCAAAATGCAACCATATAACTTGATTATGATTGACACAAATTTTCACACAATACTTTTTCATCAGATTTGAAACACTCGTCATCAAACAGGATATGAGCTTGATTGACACAGGCCAATTTGTGCTGAGGGTATGTTTATGATGGTGACTGCATTAAGCCTTTGTAAGTCCCTCTGGATAAGAGCATTTATGATATTGCTCTTTGTATTTTAGATGTCCATTAAAATTCAAAATGCATTACATTTAGTTGGCTCTATTTCCCGAAATATAACACAACAAACAGATGGACACCTAAAAAATTAAACCATCTAGGCAAATTAAACCCTGACCAAGAAGATATCACTCACACATCTCACACATTTTTTTGCTAAACCGCTTAATCTGGTTGTAAGAAGGCTGGAGCCTGTCTTAGGGCAAAGGTGGGGTACACCCTGAACAGCTCTCTAGAACAGCACAGGGCCAACACACACAACCATTCAGACTCCCACTCACAGCCAGGGGCAATCTGGAACAGCCAATTTGCCTAATGTGCAGGTCATATGCCAATTTGCTTAATGTGTACCCAGGAACTTCTTGCTGTGAGCAGCTACCAGGCAGATATTAGGGATGCCCCTTAAGTTCATTCTTATGCTGTAGAGACAAATAAGAACACGTGTGTAATACCTTGCATGATATCATGCAAATATTTTATCAGAAAATTCATCTTGACACCAATACACTGCAATAAAATAGTTTCTTGTCTAAATCTGCATTCATCTTGCATTTCATCATGTGTGCATTCAGCTTTAAGACAAGATCCTTTAATAGAGTATGAATTTGGTTCATTTATTTTATTTACAACATTAATTAGTTACAATAATATGTTACTTTTTATATATCATTAGTCACCTGCCTATACCAGTCACATATTATTATAACACTTGAGTATTTTTGTAACAATCAATATGGATAAACAATCTGTTACTAAATATAGATAGCTATATATAGCGAAATATAGATAAATTAATCTATAAATAAATCAATCATTTATTTCGCCCCATGCAGCAGCAAAGCTGAAATGGGGCAGTCAGCAATACTGCACACAGTAACCACACATGAACAACTTATCCATAGATAGCAAAATAGATATAGCAGATTGCTGGCTAGAAGAGATATGGTTAACCACATTTTTTTTTCTTTCTCTTTTTTTTTTTTTTTACATGAAAGTGATCTTCTAGAGTTAAGAGATTCAAAATCAGCAAAGCCTAAAGCTGTTCCATATGGTACACCAGGACAAATTATACAGTGGGCTGTACCAAGGTAGTGCTGCCCATGATGGGAATTTGTACTCCAAGACTGAATGAATTGTACAATGATAAATGGTGACCAGGTCGTTAAGCAAGTCTATAAAGTCGCTTTACGGCTTTATCGTGAATTAGAATCAGTACCCACTTCGCTGGGTCTTTTTTCACCTGAAGGCTACCCTGCAGGTATGTGTTGCCCTACATGTTTAATAAGGGTAACTTATGATACAAATTAATTAAATAGTATTTGATGAATTTACAAGAACTTACAAAAGCCAAGCAGATTATCATGGAAAGTGTCCTGTGTACTCTGAAATACCGACGGTAGCATGAAATAAAGAGCACGTTATTATTGTGAATACACAATATGTGAAAAACTTCCCGAGATTACACTGCACAGAGTAGGAAGGTGTTTATGTTTGTACATGTTGACAGGTTCGATTCCATACTGGGCAGACACACACACTTTGAGTTATGTATATACAGAAGTATACTCACAATAAGCATTCCAGGAAAGGTTAATTGAGATATAGACCCCAAGCAACTTGTATGTAGAAATCCTTTCAAGAAGGTTGCCACCTATGAGTAATGGGCTTCCACATGTGGATTTGTTCTTGAGAAAATCTTCAATCATTTCTTTACATTTTCTGGCATTATGGCAGATATTACACTGTGATGCATACTGACTGATTTCAAAGGTAATAATGGGCAAATAAATGGGAGAGTTCCTGGAGATTAGTTCAACAATCTACATACTTAAGTCATGTGTTCCAGTCTTTGGAGAGTTGGTTGAAGAGAACGGCAAATAGCAGAGGTACTAGTTTAATACCTTGTGATATACCACCTTGCGGCATGATAACAGATGAGAAGTGACCTTCAGTCTTGACTTTCTGCTGGCGGTCAACTACAAAGCACCATCCCAGTGGGACACCCTGAACCTCAAGTTCATGAAGAAGGGTATAGTGGTCGTCAATCCTTCACTAAAATCTGTGTGGAATATCCTCACATGTGTCACCTGTATCCTTCGAGAATGATGTGTAAGAAGTACACAGGGCAGTGATGGCTCAGTGGTTGAGGCTCTGGGTTACTGATCTGCGGTTCGGTGGTTTAGGCCCCAGTACCACCAAGTTGCCACTTTGGGATCTTGAGCAAGGCCCTTAACCCTTAACTGCTCAGTTGAATAAAAATGTTAGTTGATTTGTTTAACGGTGTCAGCAAAATGCCATAAATGTAAATACACAAGTGCTTGTTTAGTCAACTTGCCTGCCAGACAAATCATAGCTGAACAGTGCTGCAGTATTATAAATTATTATTATTTTGTAAAGTTTGGTAAAGAATAAGTGTGAACTAAATGTATTGTTTAAGTTAAATTCAAAGCCTTTAGTATTTACACATTTTTGGGGTAATCTTAGTAAAAGTAGCTTGAATAGTAACAATAGTTAATATTCTCATAAACATAAAAATAGCTATTATAATAAGTGAGGATTCAGCAGAAAAAAAATAGCATTCAGTTTTGCTAAATGATGAAATTATTGCTAACAGACCATGGGATGTAGTTTGTTCCTGGCAATAGGAGCTTGCTGTGATTGGCTAAAAGAGTAGTATTGGTGGTTTTAGCAGGCGTGGCCTACTTAATGATGGTGTGCATGTGTTTGATCTGGTCTAGCTAGGTTATTTGGAGAACACGGGGATTGTTTGGTTTGGAGTGTAATTAGAGCATTGGGGTTAGCAAGAGCATAATCAAAGCAGTCTGGGTGCTGAACGAGAAACGAGTACAGACACAGAGGCATACACATACACATAAAACAGGCTATAATTTAGTACAACACCAAATAACCCCCAGATTGAAGCACAGGGGGGAAGTAAAATAAGGATAAATGATTGGAAGAGTACTTTAAAGCATGTGCCCCAAAAGCCAAATGAATGTGGTATGGGCGTGTGTGTGTATCAAGTGGATGGCTTCATGTGTTTCGATGGAATATAAGCTGTGTGTGACTCTCTCTCTCTCTCTCTCTCTCTCTCTCTCTCACACACACACACACGCACACACACACTTTAAATATTTGAGTCAATTTTGCTATTTTTAATTAGTATTTTATGTACAATAACAGTTTTAAGTTACAGTGAAACGTTTTGTCATCCATCTGACCATCATCAGTACTGCCTATCTGTCATCAATTCCAGCTGACTTCAGGTGAGAGGTGGGGTAGATCTTGAACAAGTCACAAATTTATCTTGGAGTAACACAGACACAACCTGAAGGAAACCCATGCATTTACAGGAAAAACATGCAAACTCTGCAGAGAAAAGCCCCTGTGAGTGGTGAAGTTTGTATGCAGTACACTCTTGTTGTAAGGTGACGGTATTAACCACTGTACCACCAAGCTGTTTTGCTACACATAACAATAATATCACGCATTATATAAATAAATTAAATGTATGTAAAATTCATTCATTCATTTTTTCTGAAACGCTTAATCCCAGTTAGGGTCACGGGGAGACTGATGCCCATCTCAGCCGACTCAGGCTGACTACAGAGTACACCATGTAACTTTTTGAGAACATGTTAAATATATTAGGTATTCACATATACACTATATCACCAAAAGTATTCGCTCATCTGCCTCCACATCAGGCTTCTGTAAAATTCCGAATTTGGAATTTCAATTCAATTCATTTGACGAATTGGAATTTGAATTGAATTGGCTCCACCCCACAGGATGTTGAATTGGAATTTGAATTGGAATTACAGGAAGTGGAATTCAATTCATTGCAATTCAGAGAAATTACTTATAGCCGAGTAATAGTGAGTAATTTGTCACGTTTAACAAAGGTTTTGGCTTAAATACTAAAAATACTTTAAAAACACTCGAATTAAACACAAACTCCCTCCATTTTTAATGATTTGTAATATTCTTTTGATTTGAAAATGAACAAATGACTCAAAATTATGGTAAATGCAATAATCATTTCTTACAGTTCTTTATTTATAGGGTAAGATTGTGGCTCTAATTGTCATAAGTTCCTCAAAGGTTTTATTACTCAGATGACATTTTTCTGGTCAGAATATCTTTCCTGCAACACTAAAGATCTTCTCAACAGGTGCAGAGGATGCAGGTATGGCCAGATATTTGCAGGCAAGTGCAACTAGGTTTGGAAAACTGCTCTGGTTTTCTTTCCAAAACACCAAAGGATCAACATCCTCTGTCAGGCATGGTTTACTCAGGTAGAGAGGGAGTTCATAATAATAATATTTATATGAAATATGAAAAACAGTCATGTATGGAATATACTGTAAAGCATGATTCTGAAATACAACAAAATAATCAATTGGAATTTCATGTAATTTCAATGTTGCTCCCTTCAATTCAAATTTAAATTGCAATTCTACTTCCTGTTTGCAACCTCAATTCAAATTCAATTCAAATTCATGGAATTGAATTGGAATTTGGGAGACATTCTTAATTTAATTCAGAATTTTGGACAAGCCTGCTCATATGCAATTTTGCATATGACTTTAAGTGACATCCCATTCTTAATCCATAGGGTTTAATATAGCGTCGGCCCATCCTTTGCAGCTATAACAACTTCAACTCTTCTGGGCAACATTGCATCATTCATTAATTTTCTGAACCGCTTAATCCTAATTAGGGTTACAGGGAGGCTGGCGCCCATCTCAGCTGACTCTGGACGAGAGCAGAGCACATCCTGGACAGCTTGCCAGGCCATCGCAGGGCAGAAACACGCTGACGGCAATGCAGCTACTCTTTTACGAAAGAGAGCAATGGTTATTTCACATGCCTCCCACTCCACACTGTGAGAGACATGGCTGGCCTTTGTTAACCCAGTTAGCTGCACTGGGGGGACAGCAGTGACAACTCGGTGATAGTGGGGCTTGAACCCTGACTTTCGGATCAGTAAGCCACCACCCTACCACTGGGCTACCACTGCCCATTGCAAGGTTGAAATATGTAAAAACTGGTCATATATCAGAATACTGGCAGAAACAAAACAGCTTGCTACATACTGGTAGAAACACAGGAGCAATACTTCACAAACACTGTGTGCAAAGCCAAGTCCTTATACTGTATACTGTGTTGTTGATTGCCAGTGAGTGGTGATAGATGAGTCATAGGTCATAGGAATAGAAATCCAGGGCTTGTATAAATAAAGTTATTTTTTTCAGAGACTTATGATCTAAAAAAAATGCTTGGTTGTCACTGGGTACCCTCGGGCAAAATGGTTTTCAACAGGTAGGCTAACTGGCAGTTCCAACTTTCCCCTAGGCATGAGTGGAGTATGAAAGGTTGTGTATGTATATTTCCGTGATGTTCTGATGAACTGTTCAGCACCCTGTTGGTTGAGATAGGCTCCAGCCTCCCTGCGAACCTAGTATGAGTAAGAGAATAAAGAGTGGTGTCCTCCACGGACATACTAAAATACTTTACATATGAATTTACATTTTTCTTGATGATGAAGAAATTATTTTCTATTTTCGTACTCATCAATGCTGTTTACTGCTAATAGATAAAAAAGTGAATGCTTGAATGCTAGAATTTATAGCATGTTTCACTGTATTGTTCTCTCTCTCTTACATAATAATAATAATAATAATAATAATAATAATAATAAAAAACAGTATTTAAACAGAAAATCATGAGGAGAGGGCAGCATGGTGCCGTAGTGGTTAGCACATCTGCCTCACAGCAAGGAGGCCCGGGGTTTGATTGAAAAGAAACGAACGAATGAATCATGGGAAGAGATTAATCTGGGTCCTTCAACATCAGATGGGTCTCTGAGGGCAAGTCTCTTAAAGTCTGTTTGCCAAACAGTATATTAAGTTTTAAGTAGTATGTCTAAGTAGTAATGACACGACTAGTGCACTGACATAATATTTGGTATGGTACTGTTTTGCAACCCAAATATTTGAGACCCGGAGGATGTAATTATATGCAGCAGTTATCACCATCTCTTCAGCATTACAGAAATGTTATGAGAATACATTTTATTGTGTGCATCAAATGAAACTGCCTTCCTAAATCTTTGTTTTAGCTGTTGGTTGGAGTCTCCTTTCCAAAATCCTGATGTAGTTTTGCTTGGAGGATGATGAGTGTGACTCCCCTATGACCCCACCCTCTGGTTGGCGCTCCTTAAATAAGGGGCCACCATGCCAGTTTTCAAAATTAAAGGCCTAGCCCCTGATTTCCATGGAACCCTACACAACCTTAACCTTGTCCAGTACCTTTAACATTTTGGCCTGCTTTGCAGGAATGGTTTGTTTTAATACCTTTGGGACGACATCTAATCAGCTTACAGCTTTTGTTACTGCAACTCCTTTTGCCTCCTTTTGTCACAACCCTTTACAACGTATCAGAAGTGTTTTGTGAGCATTACTTGGAATACCTCTTTTTCAATTTGATGGCCTCCTTCACCACAGTCAATTCTGTATTTTTGGATCTCTCTTTGTCTTACTTGTCTTACTACCCCTCTTCTCTGTATATATTTTAGGGTTCTAACCCAATTATATGAATTTAAATTGATTTTCAATTTTTAAAAAAATGTCTAGCTTTTAGTTTTTTACAGTAGGTATGGGCGGATGTGCCTCAGGCTCTGGATTACTCATCAGATGGTTGGAGGTTCAAGTCCGAGTACCACTAAGGTACTGCTGTTCAGCCCTTGAACAAGACTCTTAACCCTCAACCACTTAGTTGTATGAAGGAAAAATAAAAAATAGCGAATGCCATGAATGAATGTAATCACTCACTCATCACTCCCAATTCATTTGCTGAACTATATAATCTTCTTAGGGTCAAGGAGTGGCTGGAGCCTATCCCGGCTGACTCTGGGCGAAGGTGGGGTACACCTTGGACAGCTCGCCAGTCCCTCACATAGCTGTAAATGTAATGTATATTTAAAGGTATGCATTTCTACACCTGTGGGATTTTACTGTATCAAGACAGATAGGATATTTTTCGATTCACAGCAGAAAGGTCCTGAGTTCAAATCCCATGTTCTGGCATTTCTGTGTGGAGTTTGAATGTTCTTCCCATGCATGTGTGGGTTTCCTCCAGGAAGTCTGCTTTCCTCCCACAGTCCAAAGACATGCACATTAGGTTAACTGGCTGTTCCAAATTGCCTGTAGGGATGTGGATGTGATGGGAATGATTGTGTGTGTGTCGACCCTACAATAATCTGGTGAGCTGGTCAGCTGGTATAAAAAGAAGCCTCACTGCAAACCTTGTGTTTGAGTGAATTATAGCAAGTTAGCAATATTTAGTAAAGCAATTATTAGCGAAGGAGTGAATAGACTGATGAATGCTATAGACACTGTGGAAAATTTTTCATTGGTGCATTTTAATGAAATGTAAAGGGAAGGCAAAATACAATATAGCTTTAAAACATTTGCTGCTGCATTATTTAATGTAAAGTCACAGTTTTAAAAAGTATTTTAAAACAGGTGTGGATAAGTAAAGAGGGCGTGATTTTTTTTTTTTGGGGGGGGTACTGGAAATAGGCGATTCAACACTAAATTCATACTGCTTAACCTTCCGTGGAAAATCACACCATGCTAAAGTGGCTAAAAGTACACATAATGAGAGGCATCTGTATTCCACAGGAAGCTTCTAAAAGACTCTTTTCTTGTACTGTGAATATTCTCAGCTGAGAGAAATAAAGCCCTCGATTCTTTTCTGTAAAGGATGTTTGCTCTAGTGGGCAGCAAATTTCCGGAAAACCTAAATGCAGTTCTATGTTCACACAGGGTAGCACGTTTTATAAAACAGGTAATTAATTGTGGGACTTCTGTCAACACGGCAGTAGACAGTCTTGCATTGTTAATTTGTCAGTTACATTCAGTAAAACAACTTTGCTTAGGAGAAAACAATTCCAGCTAAATGTTTTATCTGTAACCAACACCAGTCACACATGGCTACATATTAAGGGTGCTCAGTTACTAGTGAATAGGAAACATGTTTTATTAGCCCTTATCTACTCATTAGGGCTAAATACACAGATTTGTGAAACTACTGGTGAAACTACCCCAGCTCAGAGGCTTAGTATCTCTTGTTTTGGTTCTGTGTCTGTTTAAATTAACAATAACAATAAAAAGACAGCGTGACCAGACAAACGATCATGGACATGCACGATAATCTGGCAGTCCAAAACAATCTTCTTCCACTTGTTCTGGGCTCAGGCCACAGAGCAGTGAGGTCCAGACATCCCTCTCTCCAGCCACTTCCTCCAGCTCTTCTGGGGGGATGCAGAGCTGTTCCCAGACCAGCCGAGAGACGTAATCTCTCCAACATGTTCTGGGTCGACCCCGGGGTCTCTTTCCAGTTAGATATGCCCGAAACACCACACCAGGGAGGTGTACGGGGACAACTGTCAACGGGCATATTGATATTAGTAAACATTGTCACTATAGTAAACTTATTAGTAAAATTGTTTATTAGTAAACCTAATTCTATTAATAATAGAAATTAGTAAAAATTGTCAATTGTTAAATAACAGAAAATATACGATTACAAGGGAAATAAAACGTTGGCTGTGTTTACTAATATCACCGTGCTCGTTGATACTTGTGTACAGGAATAAGCAAATGATTCCTGAAGGACACTGTGGGCAATTCTATTATATTTCCAAGAGATAACACTGTATTTCACTGTGTTTATTCAATATGTCTAGTAAGTGAATGGGCCCCTTTAATGATGATGTGCTAAATTGAACATTTAGATAATGCAGTTTGTCTATTGCCATCACTGACCAAAAAAAATTGCTAAGCCGCCTAATGCTACTAGGGCCACATCTTAGCTGATGCTGGGCGAAGGTGGAGTACACCCTGAACAGCTCTCAAGACTATTGCAGGGCCAGCACATACACCTATGGGCAATTTGGAACAGACAATTAGGGTAATTTACATGCCTTTGGACTGTGAGAGGAAACCGAAGTACCCGGAGGAAACTCATGAAAGGACTCGAACCCAGTACCTTCTTTCTGTGAGGCAGATGCCCTAACTACACCGCCACCGTGCCATCCAAAATTGCTTTTACCCTCCTTATTATTTGAACATTGTTGCTGTTTATTTATATGACTTAAGTCAGTGTTTTCTTACTTGTTATTTTGAATGTATGTAAATAACTGTTGATTGTACCAATCAGGAACATCCTATTTAAAAATAGAATAAATATACCACATCACATGAACACTTTGCTGGGGCTGGTTACTCTTTAGATATTCTGTCTACCCATCAACTTGAATATATTTGATTTGTAAACAAATGTGTAATGGGTGACACGGTGGCATAGTGCTTTTATTTTTTAAACTCAAGAAAAACTCGTGATTTCGTGCCATCATATTGGAACCAGGATGACGTGGTACAGCCGAGCAGGGTTCTAATGTAAACAAACCTTCATAGCTGCATTTAGGGGCTTGGCTTGCTGCAAAAAAAATCTTATTTTGTAGAAGTCTCAAGATGTCACAGACATTATAACCTGTTTAAGAGAAATAAATTTATAAATGTGTGTGCAGTTTCTTCATCATATTTGTATTTATTTTTAACATAGATTAAAATATACCTGCATTAACATCTCATGTGCATATCAATAATTTATATTTGGCGTCCTTTAACATTTCCAAACGGGGCATTTGAAAAAAAGTCTTAGTACCAGCATTATCTACATTTCCAAATTTATAAGTTTATTTACTTTACGTAAATTGACCCAAAATAGCTATAAATTAAAATAATTATAATAATATTATAAAATATGTGAATATGAAAGATACAGATAATTAAATATAGTTTATATTATAATTAAATACAATATGTGAATATGAATAATACATAAAATTAAAGAGAGTTTAACAAGGCAACCTTTACCTCTATAATTATTCGAGTACCTTTTTTTCACTCTTCTTTTATACAGTGGTATAGTAAAAACCTTCTGACTACACGCATACATCAGGTAAAATACCACACTTGTTCTCAATACAATATTAAACAGCTTACTATTCACAACAACCATATTTCACTTGAACATTTTATAAATTCATTCATTCATTCATTTTCTGAACCGCTTATTCCTAATTAGGGTCGCGGGGAGGCTGGCACCCATCTTAGCCGACTCTGGGCGAGGGCGGGGTACACCCTGGACTGCTCACCAGGCCATCGCAGGGCCATCAGTCACACAACCATTCACACTCACACCCAGGGATGATTTGGAACAGCCAATTAGCCTACTGTGCATGTTTTTGGACTGTGGGAGGAAACCAGAGTACCTGGAGGTAACCCACACAGGCACAGGGGGAACATGCAAACTCCACACAGAAACGCCCGAGCTGGGAATCGAACCCAGGACCTTCTTGCTGTGAGGC
>JAOUQZ010000019.1:743413-755814 GCA_028564935.1 Neosilurus hyrtlii
CACACACACACACACACACACACACACACACACACTCCTAAAAATACATTAGTATGTTCAATATTATTGAAACAATCCTATCGAAATAATAAATATGATCACATTAACATGGTAAAACTGTTTGACAAAAAAACTCCTCACCATCAATACACACACCTTTAAGCCAGTCCAGCGATACATCATCAACTACCACAAATGTCTGTCAATTAAAGTTTAGAACCAAAAAAAAAAGTAAATAAATAAAAAAAAAGGAAAATTCAAATAAAACACGTAACATACTTCTAAGAATGATCTGAACATATTTAAGGAAGAATAACAATGAGAAAGACAAGACTTTACATGATACATGAGCATATACAGTACATAATCATATAGTCATGCTGCCAACGGTGGCCCTTATGTTTCCCCTTTCGAGAAGAAAAGAACATGGAATTTCCATATTAAGCCCCATCATGCTGGGATGCAGCAGGGAGAGGGGAAAGGACCCAACAAGTGGAAAACATTTGTGGGATCTTCTGCAACAGTGTTGGAAAGAAATTCCAGAACAATATCTAATTTCCATCTTCAAAACAATGCGCTGAGTATGTTCAGCTGTAGTATCTTCCAGTGATAGCTACTTTGATTACTCAAAAATTTTGATTAAAAACTACCAGTACTGGTGATACTTACAGCATAATTTGTGTGCATGTAATACATTTAAGCAATAGAGATGCTGAGGTTAACATAAATGACCAAAAAAAGTACAAAACTGGGTAATTTTATCCCATGGATTACTAGCAGAGCTCATTGGTCCGGGTTGTCCAGCGCAAGTAAACAAGTAAATCTATTCAGTGAGTGATATTTTAGGAGATAAAAAATCATGTTCAAGAAGCAACTATGGCTAGTATTTTTAAGGAAATGGGTGTAAATGGTTACCTGTCTGTTCCAGAGAGGGAGGAGTCTTGTGGAGACGTCACATTCTACTTATTCTGAGGGTGAGAATGCTGCCGGTGATGAGCATGACGGCAAATCCAAAATGGCTTATGCAGCTAATGTTTTGCCAACTTGGCTTTCCTGTTGTCAGTTGGTTTAGGAACACAAAATAAATGTGTTCCGCAATTTCTGCGATTGTTGTTTGTGTAGCTCAGCACAGGCTGATAATGTGTTATGATGCACAGGGTCAGTGATGTAGCCTGGTTAATCCAATGAGCTCGTGTCACTACTGAAACAGCCAGCAAGGAAGGCAACATGTCTCTGAGTATGCCCAATTTCACAGCACTCACACATGCTTTCACAAGGGGCAAGGACTGATGTTGACGGAAGGATCCGCTGATGTCCTACATAATCCTTTTAAATAGCTAGTAACACTAATTTACCACAGATACCCTTTAAATTGTATTAAACAGACCCATTCCATGACCACTTCTTTGTTCTTTTTTTATCCTATGCTTTAACTGGAAACTGAAAATTTTTATTCATTCACTAATTCATTTGCCAAACTGCTTAGTCTTAGTGGGGTCACAGAGAGGCTAGGATATATTTTAGCCAACTCTGGGTAAAGGCGGAGTACACCCTGAATAGCTTGCCAGTTTATCACAGAGCCTGGAAAAATAGATGATTCTTTAGACTGGTAGTGTATGTAACTAGCATTCCGTTTTACCTCTCCTAACCTTCAGGAGTAATGAGAAACACCTGAAAGATATATAACAATGGCCCATCTTGTGACTACCATGAAATGATAGTCACATTTGCACCACTGGTAGACAAGATGTCTATGATCACACATCTGTTGCACAAGTCTAAATAATGTGGACAAATTACTTTTACAGTGGTACATCACAGTAGAGACTAAGCTATATACAGACCAAAGTCATTCACAAGTTCACTCTATTCTTCTCTACTTGGTTCTTTATCTCTTACCTAGACATTCATGTTCCTCATAGTTAGTGGGCCTTCTATTGTTTGTCTCTTCAGAAAATAATGGTTCGATTCATGTACAGTTCTAACCACTTGTAAACATTATTGGACAAACCAGGGTCTTGCAGGTCATTCTGGCGGTGCAAGCAGTATTCCAAAGCTTAAAAGGTTAATTCTGTATAGAATTAGACCAAAATTAGCTGCTGTGAAGAAAAAGCATTAATTAATATAATAAAATTATTAATATAAAATTAATATTTGGGGTGGCCAGGTCAAATTACCCCCTCACATACCTCAGTGTATTACTCAACTATATTTTCCTCTACACCTGTTTAATTTTTAGGTTTTTTTTAATGCAGGTTCTTATCAGTCCCCACAATATGGACCACTTACTCATACTGCATAGTTTCATGCTAGTGTCTGATTCTGACATTTTACTACTATTGCTCCTCCTAACTTCAGAGCATCTGCACTTGAGGCTCACCTTATGGTAAAAGTCTTGATGATGATGAAAGTCATGAAGGTATCTAAGTATTTTTAACACACACAGATAGTCAAGACTGTCAAGAGCATGTAGAGATAACCAAGAGAGGCTCACAAATACTAAACCTGCTACTCAAGGATTAAGCTGCATAATGTGTGCGGTTTTATCCACTGTAACCCTGAACATTGCTGTATGGGCTACATGATAGGTAATATGCACCTGCGTAGTATGTTAAATAATTCATATTTTCTTAAGGAGCATGATACTCTGACAATTCGGAGGTCAGATGGCCAAGTAAAAAACTGAAATCTGATCTGAACTTTCAGTGGGTATCTTTCTCCTCTTCTAGTAAACTGCATCTGATGTATCAATTATCATCATCATGTATCGTTTATCATCAACAAAATAGAAATACTAGTGACAACAATTCTTCATACTTTGGTTTTCTTAAGTTTCTAACTGGGTGGAGGGAACCTTGACACTGTTGGTAAATTTTTAATTGTTAGATAATAAAAATTTATATCCATAAAAAATAGCCAGGGTACTAATAAAAAATGAAAGTTGTCGGACATGCAAAAAACAGTCATATTTGACCACAATGCTGGGACATACAGAAGATCTGGGCTGAAAAACACATCGTGCTGATAATGCATTGGATTGGTCAGTGTGCTTGCTCAAACAGGGTTAATAGAAGGATAGATGGATGATGGATGGAAACAAAAAAAAAGAATCAGTAATTCCAAATTCATTTATTTACACATATAAAGACTGAGCGTTGCACAGTGAGTAGAGTACAGTGAAACCATGCTCAAAAGCTTTCGTCATATTCCACATATGTCCCTTTTGTCATTATATTTAATTCCTCAAATATATAAATGTATATGCTGTGATTGTAGTATGGAGTTAGTAATTTGTAAGGCATGCTTAATAAGATGCTTTTAAGATGTTTGTGTCTGGCACTGGAAAGTGACTTCCATGGTGAAATCAGACAGTGTTATTCTGATTAACACCTCAGAATGGGATCAGTTAGTCACCATCCCAGTGGAACTTAATACTACTTTTATAGGGGTATAAGGAATCAGTAATGTTCGTTCTGCAAATCCCAGTGTTCATAATTTCTAATGGTGAGTGAGCAGAAACACACACTGTTGCTAGGAATGAATCTGTTTCCCATACAGAGAGACTCATTAAAAACAGTGCCAGAACCAAAAAAATGCAATTCAGAATGGTGGTACTGAGGAGGGAATATGTTGTGACACATAAAGGTTACCAAGAAAAAAAGAGAAAGACAGAAAGTTAAAAAATAAATACATACATACATTTTCCCCAAATTTACAAAGATTACATGGTAACATTATATACCCCAAGACCTCTGAAGGTGTGCTGTGATAGCTGGGTCTAAGACATCAGCAGTGGATCTTTTAAGTCCTGTAAGGTTAGGAGGTGGAACCTCCATGGATTTATTTATCCAGCACATCCCACAGATGCTTAACTGGATTAAAATCTGGGGAATTTGCATGCAAGTCAACACCTTCTACTTTTTTATGTTTTTCCTTGTGCAGTTTCGCAGGGCGCATTATCTTCCTGAAAGAGGCCACTGTCCTTAGGGAGTACCATTACCCTGAAGGGTGTATTTGGTCTACAACAATGTTTAGGCAGGTGGTATGTTTAGAAGTAACATCTGTACATTAATGCCAGGACTCAAGGTTTGTAACTTCGCCAAGGTTCCCACAGAACATTGCCCAGAGCATCACAGTGCCTCTGCAGACACGGCTTCTTTCTACAGTGTATCCTGGTGCCATCTTTTCCTCATATAAAGTGATGCACACATACTCATCTGTCCACATGATGTAAAAGCAATAAGTGATCTGACATGGCCACTTTCATCCATTGCTCCATGGTCTAGTTCTGATGCCCATGTGCCCATTGTGGGTTCTTTTGGCAGTGGAAAGGGGTCTGCATGGGCACTCTGACCAGTCTGTGTCTATTGAAGTTCATGCACATGAAGCTGTGATGCACTGTGCTCTGACACCTTTCTATTATACCCAGCAATTTCTTTCAGCAATTTGTGCTACAGAATCCCAACTGTGGGTTTAGAGCAGACAGGTTAGCTCTCCACACACATCAGTGAGCTTTGGGTGTCCATGATCCTGCCATCAGTTGACCGGTTGTCCTTCAATGGACTACTTTTTTCGGTGGAAGACTACTAGCTACTACATACTGGAAACACCCCATGGGACGTACTACAGCCATCACAATTTTACACTTGCTTCAACACATCAATTTCATGAATTGACTGTTCACTTGTCGCCTAGTACATTCCACTTTTTGATGGGTGAAATTATACTGCGATAACCAGTGTAATTTAATTTAAAAACCAGTGTCCATTAATGGTTTCAATTTTATTACTGATCAGTGTGTAGGCCGATTTTTTTAATGACTTTTACATAATTAGTCATGGCTGTATCTTATAGTTTAGGCAAAACTAATCACCACTGTGATATGAATGAATCACATCTGTGCTGAACAAAACTTCTGTCTGCTGTAGCCTGCTTTTATTTGAATATATCTTTTTTTAAAAATGATTGAGTCCCCACTTTTCTCATGTAAAAGTGACCTGAAACAAATACTGACAAAACACTTGTGGTGTGTATATATAAATTATTAACCTGGCAGGAATAAGGGTTTTTGAAAACCTCAGTTCATTTTGAAGGTTAAGGTGGTGGAAATAGTCTCATAACAGTCCAAACAGTCTTTCATTACAAATCATCCATAATTAAAACAGCTTGTAATAATTAACACTCTAGCAGCTATCATGAATTCTGCATATGTTTTAATTAAAATGTGTAACATTGCTTATAAATATTTAAACCAACAACTGTAAAGTGAGATTATTCCCATATTGTAATACTGATACATTTGCAGACACTTGTCAATAAATTATAGTACAGGGATCATGATGTTTATTTTTATTCTCATGGTTTAATGTGTTTATATGTGTATAAACTCTGAATAGGGCCTTCATTTCAAGATTCGTTTGGCTCTGTGTCAATGTCACTCTGAATGCAGTGCTGTTTAGACTGTCTTTTTTATTTTATTTTTTTTTTATTAAAAAAGTTTTTGTTTTGTCTCTGTGCAAATCTGTATGCAGTGTTTGGGACTGCAAACTTTATCACAAGATGTCTTTAGAGTTATAACAATATCTTATAAATAGAAAATCCTCAATTACATAATTATTATCAATAGTTTGTTCATGACAGTAATAAGTAGTTTATATTGAACTGATAAATAGTTTTGTGGACTGTATGAGACATAATATGTACGCTTATTTCATGGTGCTTTCACAGAATCAAACCATGGTTTTGGAAAAAAAAAAATACACCTGCACAAAATATCTCGCACAAAACAAAAGCACCAGCTAGTAACAGCACAGACAAAATTATATTTCATCTATATATGTATATAGTGTGAAATAAAATGGTTGCCCCTAAGACATCAATATTGTGTTTCAGACACTAAATCCAACCCCTGGCTTGAATTCACTCAACCGGATCAAAAGTCATCTCAGTGAAACCACATTAGCACATCTCAAGAATATTGTCTTTCACATTCAAACACACTCAGAGGCTTATTCTGAGTGTCACACGACTGCCTTTCCACTGTAAGCGTGTCAGTTGAAAAAAATAGCTGACCAAATGGCAGCTTCAGTAATGAGTAACATCACCTACACACCCCAGTATGCACATGCAGGATTCCACGTGCGTGCTTGTGCAAGAAGTTGAAGATCTCATGCGGCATGGCGTGGAAACCTGGGCGAGGTTTGACATTGTCGTAGTAGTGGTGTGTAACAAATATGCCTGCTGGATTCATAGGAAATGCCCAGAAGCCGTAGAGGTGCACCTCCTGGCACAGTTCGAGTGCTGCTGTCGCCAGCATGAGGCCACTGCTTAAGCGTTTGGCACGGATACCCTGCGCTGCCCAGAAGCGCTGTGCACCCAGGAGGTACTGTGGGTGGAAGAAGAAAACACTGCGCGCCGCAGTACCACCAAAGTCATCCAGCACATACTTCACACGAAAGGACACATCAGTATTGCGTGTGTTATAAAATGCAGGCAGCACTACAGATGCATTCTCATAGCTTGCCAGGACATCATAGAATGGCCGCCGCCACTTCTCCAGTTTTTGGAACCTGTATATATGGGGGGGTTTTGTTTGTTTGTAAATTGGTTTGTGAGTGAGAGAAAAAGAAAAAGAGGAATTTACATTAAAAAAAAGTGCATTTGAGAACACGTTTTGTAAATGATGACACGTGTTCTTTTGATTGAAATCCTGCATGAATAAGGGATTTTCCAGTGAAATCCGTATAGTCTGTGCGTAGATATGCTTTTAACAAATGAAGAATGTAAACACCCCCCCCCCCCCTCCTAAAAAATACTTTTTGTCAAGTGATTTGGAATGTTTCAGGAAGCAGCTACAATATTTAAACCTGTAGTTCATTCATTCATTCATTAATTTTCTAAGAGGCTCAATTTAGTATTTTGAATTGAAAAAGAACTCAATTTGCTGACCCATTTAATCCTCTGAGGGTCGCAGGGTGAGAAAGAACAGATATTTAATAATAGGAGTTAATAAACGTATTGGTAATAGTTCCATAGTGTCTCATTAATTCAGAAAAACAGAGTCGTTGTTCATTAAAAAATATCTCATTTAAATGGAGCCAAAATGTTTTCTTTCTAAGAGAATGAAATACACTTCCATACAAATGTACACACATGCTCTTGATACTTTTTCATTGCCTATGAGACTTCCAATTCCTGCTTACCTCTCTGTGATGATGCTTGGATTGATTGTCACCAGATCAGTCTTAGTTCCCACATCTGCTGCATACTTCTCAGAAATAGGAGGAATGTTACAACTAAAATTGAGAGAAAGAAAAAAATAAGTGGTAGCTCCAAGGCACATTTTCTGCCAAGATTGAGAGCAGTTTATTTGGTTGGTATTAAGTAGATATGTAGTAATATTACAAAATGATTATTGAGAAACTTACACGGTGACTAAAAGGAGACGCTTACCATGACAATCAAAAGCCTTGATCGATAAAAAACAGTGAATAGGGACGCTGCTCAAGTCAAACACTTCAAAAAGATCAAGAGAAATGCCAACTATAATGAGAGACCCCTTAGGTCAAAGACAATAATAGTAATAAATAAAGAATAATAAAGAAATAATGACTGTTAAGAACAACTTGACAGCACAGACAAGGTTGTCTAGGGTGAGAAATAGTCATACTAAAAGTACTGTATTGCACCCTACATTGAGCATTGTTTAACTTTAACTCTTTTAAAAGAGATTAAATGTAAATGCTGTAAATGTAAATGCAAAATAGTAACATAAAAATTTCTTTGTACAATATGTTGGAGCTTGTGCATTTTACATTTCTTATGTTTTAATCTGAATGAGCTTCCTCGCCCCACATGAGTGCCTGACCTCACAAATTTTTTGCTGGTTGAATGGACAAATCCCGTCAGCCATCCTGAAAAGTATAGTGGAGACCTTTCCCAGAGGAATGCAGGTTATTATAACAGCAAATAAAGGACTAAATGTTGAATTTAGTTGCTCAGAAGAGTTTTTTTATTTAAGCAGAATAAGTTTAATTTAAAACAGAATGAAGACATGCTGTAAAGTTTGTGGCGCTATACTCTGTATTATTGTAATTTAATTCGGGAACCCTTGAGTACAGCTTAAGTACAAACCTGGAGGAGGCCCATTTGAGATAGAGGCTCTAGCAGATAACACCTAGTAACAACCACAGAGAAATACTTAAAAACCTTCTTTGCTATTCATGACATTTTCATGTGGGCCAGTTATTTTCTTGTTTTTGATACATGCATTTTTCTCTGAATTGAGGATTAAGGCACTACATTTTAAATATAACATGTACCAATCTGAATATTTTGCTTTTATTTGAATTTGGAAGTGAAGTTTTTGCAGTTAAATTATTAAACTGATCTATTTTTCCCCAATAAGGGTCACAAGGATCTGAAGCCAGTCTCCGCTGTCTATAAAAAAAGGCTGGGTACACCCTGAACAGCTCGCCAGACCATCGCAGTGCCAAAACATACAACTGTCCACACTCATATTCACTACTGGGGGCAATTTGGAATAACCAATTCTGGCATATTTCATCCATCCATCCATTTTCTTAGCCGCTTAATCCTAATTAGACAGGTGCCCATCTCAGCAGACTCTGGACGCAGATTCTGCCTGGCTTGCCAGACCATCATGGGGCACAAACACCAGGCCACCACTGCCCCGCACTATATTCAGGAAGGATAAATAAAATAGAAATTATCTGGTACACACTCATACTTAGGGGTTAATTTGGAACAGCCAATTAGCCTAATGTGCATGGCATTCAACTCTAGGAGGAAACTGGAGTACCAGGAGGAAACCCAGGCAAGCACAGGGAGAACATGCAAACTCCACACAGAAATGTCCTAGCCCAGGACTCGAACCCAGGCCCTTCTTGCTGTGAGGCAGATGAGCTAACCACTGTGCAACCCTGCTGCCTACAGGGATTTAAAGTCAAGAAATTTTAAACACAGTGTAGGTACAAATTTCAAAATTCTTTGTGATAAAAAATAAATGTGAAAAATACAACATAATTGGTTTGAACTATGGCAAGCAAACCTTTGTTTTTCACCTGATAAGGCATTTTAAAAAATAATCTTAACTTTGAAGAACTTGTGACTGGGTAATGAAAAGCAGAGTTCATACAGGCAAAATCAAAAACAGACCAAAAAGAGCAGAAACAATGAGGCACAACAGGTCATACTCAGAATTAGCAAACAAGGCACAAAATACTAAGGAGGGTACAAAACACTTAATAATACACATTGAGCATAAACACAAACTGAGTCCTTATATACACTGTGTAATGATTTCCAGGATAAGCGCCAATCTAAAAAGATATACATCATTTCATTTTAAAAAGCTCAAACATGTTCTTGAGATATGGCCATAGATGCTCAGATGGAGAACCTTGATCCTTCTCTGCCATAGCCATCAAGTTTGCAAGTAAACAAACTATCTGATCTAGGAGATGTTTGCTCTGTGGTTAACCTCAGAGATCCACAACATACAGGTATGACAACACCACAGAACTACAGTAGTGTATCACTATCACAGTTTATTTGCTTTTGATTTTTAGGGGAAAAATTAATCACCTGAATTCAGAAGAAAAGTAGTGAGCACTTCACTACATTCATAGAAATGCTGTGGAGTCAAAAGTACAATACTGTTTTTTAAAATATAATAAAGTAAGTGTAGTAAGTTTCCGCAAAAACAATATTCAAGTAAAGTACAGATATTAAAAAATATATACTTGATAATGTCATCCTTGGAGTCAGGAAACTAACACATGATATCATCCTTGCAAAGCCTGGAGGCAGTGCAATGATGTTGTTCTCTGATTAAGAAAGCTAAGTGATGTCTGTTCTGAAAGCAAGGAGCCAGAGCAATAATGATTTTCTCATGGTCAGGAAGCTGAACAAGGATGTCCTTCTTGATGCCAGAAAGCAGAATGATGAACAATGACTTCCTCAAAGCCAGGATTAGAAGCATTGATGTCCTTGGCAGCTGGAAGCTGAGTGACAACAGCCTCCTTGAGGCTGGGATGAAGTAAGCTCTGAAAAGAAGGCTACCCTGTCAGCTTCTGAAGGGACCTTGTGAGCACGGACCATCCTGCTATCCTTTAGAGGTAGCTCTGCAGTAAATGGTGTCTTGTTGGCCTCTGGAGTGAGCTCTATATACACTGAATAATTAGTGTTGGGATGAGGCTCAACTATGCTCCCTAGCACCTTACATGGTTTCACCATGCATCTTTGGCAATGGAGTCCTGTTCTGCAAGGCAGGAAGTAGCCACTTGTTCAGCGAGATGAAATGCACTATAGGGAGGGGATGTGACCTCCCTTCAAAGAATTTTGATCTGGACCTGTGGAGCCAGACATGGCACTGGACATTTAGACTCTTGGATTGGCTATTGGTATTGATTGGTGTAGACTCAGGCAACTGACCAAGACTGAGCAAGAACCAGGGCATGGCCTCAGACATGGGCCAGGGCATAAACTCAGACATGGGCATGTTGTGATGTTTTTTGAGGCTACAAAGTGAAGTGCTGATGTAATCCTGCTATCAGGAAATTGATTATAAAGGCAGGATGAGGAACATCTCCAAAGCCAGGAGGCAGAATCAGGTAACTGTGGGATGATGTCATCCTCAAAAAGCAGGAGGCAGAGTGACAACATTGTTTTATTTTTTCAGAAAATTGAGTGATGACATTGTCCTCGAAGCCAGAAGGGGAGGCAATGTCATCCTCAGAATCAGGACACTGTGCAACAACAACATACTTGAAGCCAGAAAGAGGAGTGATGTCATCCTCAGTGCCAGCAGGCTGAGCAGTCACATTCTCCTCAAAGCCAGGAGGAAAAGAGATGATGTTACTCTTGATGACAAGAAGCTGAGTGACAACATTCTCCTTGAACCCAGGGGTGGAGTCTGCTCTGAAAAAAAAGGCCTCACTGTTGGCCATGGTTGGAGGGAGTGCTGAAGTGCAGGCTACCCTGTTGGCCTCTGGAGGGAGTGATTAAGTGCAGGCCACCCTGTTGGCTTCTGGAGAGAAACCTGCCAATCACCAAATGCCTTGGGCTCCTCAAATCACCTCCTTCTCCTGGCACACCTTATTATTACCAATTCTATGGCACACATTATTGGCAGAGTGGGAGATAAATTAGCAAAATACCAAAAAACAGGACAACGGCCAAAACAGTTGCCCTCTGGAGGGAGACCTTAGATGGAGGCTGATCCCTAATCCATTAAGCCAATAAATCATGCAGTTCTTCCATAGACTCTTCTAAGGCTTGGGTTTCACTAGTTTCTCATGACAGCCTGGGCTGGAGCAAAAACCCATAAAACCCATTAGGCAGGTATTTGGTGCCATCATATGGTGCCAGTACATTGATCATGTAGCACTAGAGAAAACAGAACAGCAGTGCACCTGGTAGATGCTGTTCTAGTTGTTCTGTCGCAGCATCCATATTTTGGTGAAGCATTCTCTGACACAGTACAGGGATTCAGGAAGTATGCATTGCAATATAACATTTTATATTGAGCATATATTTATATCAAGCAGATCCACAATCCAAAAATCAGAGTGATACTCAGGCAGAAGTCAATCAATCAGTCAAAGAACACATCCAAGGAAAAAACAAAGGAAAATCAAACAAGCAGGCAGAGCTAACAAAAAGGTAAGCCAAACAAGATACCAAATGCTCAGTAAAGCTCTTGGAAAAGCTCTGATTTGGAACAGCCAATTAGCTTAATGTGAATGTCTTTGGACTGTGGGAGGACACCAGAGTACATGGAGGACACCGACACAAGCACAGGGAGAACATGCAGAAAGGACTCAAACCCTGGACCTTCTTGCTGTGAGGTGGACGTGCTCATGACTATGCTATGATGTCACTCTTTTTCTCATCACCTACTCATCTAATAGTTAAATATAGACCTACAGAGGCTTACAAACCACAGTGTCTCACACCCACTGTGAATTTGCTGAATGGGGGATGATCTGGGGATGCTTTAGTAAGGCTAGAATGAGGCAAATTTTGGTTTAAAGGACACATGATTCGAGCAAAGTAGATCACAGTACAAGTTATCCTGAAAGAAAATGTTTTTAATTGTGGCATTGTTTCAGTTTTTCACATTTGCCTGTATGCACTGCATTTACACAATTTCCTCTGGGATCAATAAAGTAATCTGATTCTGATTATGTCTAATACATGTTAGCTTATACAGATGTTAGGGGGGAACACACACACACACACACACATACACATACACATATACATACATACATACATATATATATATACACACACACACACACACACACACACATACATATACATACACACACACACACACACACACACACACACACACACACACACACACACACACA
>JAOUQZ010000019.1:789720-845458 GCA_028564935.1 Neosilurus hyrtlii
TGTGTATGTGTGTGTGTGTGTGTGTGTGTGTGTATGTGTGTGTGTGTGTGTGTGTGTGTGTGTGTGTGTGTGTGTGTAAGAGAGAGACTGTTTTTAAATTGCTTCAATCCAGCTATATTCTAACCACAGGTGTGTGATGACATCGATGAGTGCAGCAGGCCGAATAATGGAGGCTGCACAGCCAATTCGATCTGCCTGAACTCTATGGTAACCGCTGCTCTTCTTGTCCGAATGTAACTCTCTTCTGTGTGCAGAGACTTGCATTTTTTTACTACACACAATTGTCTATGAACTATATATAACTTTATATGTTTATATTTTTTATATTCTGTACTTTGCCATAATATCCATTGTAAAAAAAGGCTACACAAATAAAATTATATTTAAATGAATATATACTTTTACCTTTCATGTGTCAATTCTGTGTGTGTGTGATGTGTGTGTGTGTGTGTGTGTGTGTGTGTGCAGGGCTCATATACCTGTGCTGGATGTAAAACAGGATTCACTGGTGACCAAGTGAGAGGCTGTAAGCCAGAGAAGAGTTGTGGGAATCGGCTGCAGAACCCTTGTGATCCTAATGCAGAGTGCATCGAGGAAAGAGATGGCACTATCACCTGCCAGGTAACAAAAAAGCGAACACACACACACTTACAGACCAGGCAGATGGATTTACCTCAAAACACACACAAACGCGTGCACACACACACACACATACACACACACACACACATGTACACGCACACACACAGACACACACACACACACACACACACACACACTTGTGAACATACACACACATGCACAAAATGGCACTAATGACATAGACCAACCCCAGATCTCTTTATATGCCGCAAATACAATGCAAATACAGTGCAATACCATGGCCAAAACTGTATTCAGATATAGAACTATGTTTATAAATATTCTTGTGTGTGTGTGTGTGTGTGTGTGTGTGTGTGTGTGTGTGTGTGTGTGTGTTTGCTAGTGTGGTATTGGCTGGGCAGGAAATGGCTATCTATGTGGAAAGGATACAGACATAGACGGATACCCAGATGAGAAGCTTCGCTGCCGAGATCCCACCTGTAAAAAGGTAATGTCTATGATGTTATATAAACATGGCAGACTGAGACTTGTAATAATGCAAACTGTGTGTGTGTGTGTGTGTGTGTGCACGCACGTTTTAGGACAATTGTGTTATGGTGCCAAATTCAGGACAGGAGGATGCTGATTCAGACGGACATGGTGATGCATGTGACCCAGATGCTGATGGAGATGGAATACTGAACGAGCAGGTATACACACACAAAGTATTTGTTTTGTTGCAGATGAACGTAAATCCTATGTATGTTGATTTTGATGAGTATTTTCGGCCATTGGAATTATACATTATTGGTGTGGGTGTAATATCCGTGGGTGTGGGTGTGTGTGTTAGGACAATTGCTGGTTGAAGCCGAATGTGAATCAGATAAACAGTGATAAGGATAGCCACGGCGATGCATGCGATAACTGCCTTACCATTGAGAATCCAGACCAGCGAGACACTGATTCAGATGGCCTTGGGGATGCATGTGATGATGACATGGATGGAGATGGTGAGAAACTGCACACACGCACATGCTTAGTATACTTGTCAGGATCTTGCAATCAATATATTGTTAATAATATGTTATTGCTATGCCTACACCTAAACTTAATCCTGGCGTGTAACCTCAGTAACCAAAGCAAGCTCACTCACTCTCAATCATTTGCCAAACCATTTAATCCTATAAGAGTTGCAGGGAGGCTGTAGCCTATCTCAGCCAACACTGGGCGAAGGCAGGATACACCCTAAATGGTTTGCAACACTCATAACTCACACTCATGTCAACACCTAGGGGCAATTTGGATTAGCCAGTTAGCCTAATGTGCATGTCTTTGGACTGTGGGAGGAAACAGGAGTATCCGGAAGCAACCCACACAAGCACAGGGAGAACATGCAAACTCCACAGAGAAACGCCCACACCGAGCCTGGGACTCGAACCCATGACCTTATTACTGTGAGGTGGACATGCCAACCACTACACCACTGTGCCGCCTCTCACAGTTTTGAACTTAATTTAATATGTCTCTTTGGATACTGAGCTAGTCATATTTTTTTAATGGCTCATAGGTATTAAAAACTTCTTGGACAACTGTCAGCGAGTAAAAAATCGGGACCAGAAGGACCGGGACCGAGATGGAGTGGGAGATGCTTGTGACAGCTGTCCTGATATTCCCAACCCCAACCAGGCATGATTTTTCCCAAATCACTATCATTCATTCATTTGTCAAACTTCTTAATCCTTCTAGGGTTGTGGAGAGTCTGGAGCCTATCTCAGCCGACTCTGTCGGGGTAATCCCTGAACAGCTCGCCATTCCATCACAGGGCCAACACAAACACAACCCAGCAATTTGGAACACACAATTAGCCTAATGTGCATGTTTTTGGACTGTGGGAGGAAACCACAGTATCCTAAGGAAACCTATGTAAAGTATGGGGAGAACATGCATACTCCACATAGAAACGCCCTTGCCAAACACAGAACCTTCCTGCTGTTAGGCGAAAATGCTAACCACTACGCTAACTTGCCGCCACAAATCACTATTATAATTTCATAATTTTTTTAGAAATTTCAACACTAGCTATAAATAAATAAATAAATAAATAGTTATATATATATATATATATATGAAATAGACTACTGAAATCCATTTGTAATTATGGTTTAATCTTTTCCACTCCTTTTTCTTATAGTCGGACATTGATAATGACCTTGTTGGAGACTCTTGTGACACAAATCAAGACAGGTAAGAAGTTTTTAACTACATTCCAAAACTACCACCACTAAGAGCTTACTTTGCCTAATCCCACCCTAAAGTTAACACAGCAGTGAATTAAGGAAACAACTTTATTTTATTGTATAAACTTTTGAATCATGTCAGTCTTTGCTTACACATAAGCAGTGTGTCACCCTATGTCACTAGTGTCAAACTCAAGGCCCACAGGCCAAATCCATCCCGCCAACTCATTTTATGTGGCCTGCAAGAGTATAATATATTTCAATGTATAAGTCATACATTCTCTGCATCGTTCACCATGAAACATAATTCAACATTCCTCCACTAGGTGGCATCAACCATTCTCACTCACTCACTCACTCACTTATCTGCCCAACCACTGGGCGAAGTTGGGCTACACCCTAAACAGCTCGTCGGACCATCGCAGGGCCAGCACCCACAAGAAGTCACACTCACATTTACACCCAGGGGCATTTTGGAACAGCTAATTAGCCTAAAATGCGTGTCTTCGGACTGTGGGAGGAAACCGGAGTACCCAGAGAAAACCCTTGTAAGCACAGGGAGAACATGCAAACTCCACACAGAAATGTCCAAGCCCTGAACTCGAACCCAGGACCTTCTTGCCGTGAGGCAGACATGCTAACCACTACACTACCATGCTGTTCTGGCAGCAACCAGTTTCAAGCAAACAGCCAGTCAGAATCATTGATCCCAAAGGAAACTGTGTCATTCAAGAAATGACATGTTTCAAGAAAGACTGCAACTAGCTTTGTCAGAAAAGGAAAGTGAATAAAGGAAAAGTGGACAAATGCTTAAACAATTTATTTTGCCATGCAGATTTAATGGTTGCCCTTTTTGAATAAATGTTCTGTGATTATTTGTCCCTCGATGAGCAAGAAATGTAGTGATGTGGCCATCAGTAAAAATAAGTTTGACACCCCTGCCCTAGGTGTATCTCCCAGAGAGGTATATTTGCTTTTTTCCCCATAGGATGCTTGTGTATACATTATTACAGTATTGTATTTTAAATCCCCTGTAACACAGTGATGGTGACGGACATCAGGATTCAAAGGACAACTGTCCATTGGTGATAAACAGCTCCCAGTTGGACACCGATAAAGATGGACTTGGTGATGAGTGTGATGATGATGACGATAATGATGGCATCCCTGACATCCTTCCCCCAGGCCCTGATAACTGCCGTCTGGTGCCTAACCCCGACCAAACAGACGACAACAGTGAGTGTGGCACATTCACCAAACCCAAGTGTTTCCTGAGATCCTCAAAGTACATAAGAATCACAATCCCATCAAATACTTAATCCAAGAGAAACACCTTATGCATTGGCAGCCCCAGATGTGAATGAAAAGTGGATTCGTATCCACCAAATATAATTTCTGTACCCACTAAATTGATCTAGTTAAGACTTGGAAGCTTAGGCCAACAGAAGGTGTTGTCACTGTACACTGAACACATTTGGGTTGAGGTCAAAAGATAAATATGGGATAATATGGGAAACATAATTTTACCTTTAATTTTCTGATATTTATTTTGTTTGTGCCTGCCTACATCTAGAAAAAAATGAAAGGAAAACATTTCTTGCTTATTTACCTAAACCACTTGGTATTCACCAGCGTCTGCTCTGTTTGTTTGGCTGTTTAATTGGTTGGTTGGTTGGTTTTTAGCAGGATTACACAAAATCTACTAAACCGATTTTCGCCAAACTTAGTATGGGCCTGGCAAGAACCTGTAACATTCTGGAGTAGATCCAGATCACAATCCCGATCCAGGAATTTATTAAGGGCTTTTTAACAAGCATTCATAAATTTTTTTTTTCTGTTAGCAGGATTATGCAAAAACTAAGGATTTGATTTTCAGCAAACTTGGTGGAGGGGTGGGTCCAGGGCCTGGAAAGAACCCATAAAATCTTGCAGGTGATCAATGCATGGGATCATATTAAAAAATATATATATTTTTAACATGTGACACAACGTTCATCAGGCAATGGCTAGGCAAATACATTTCATAATAGCTAGGTCAAATTATAATAATGTGCCTAGGGGAGGTACTTTGCACTCTGTAAGTGCCTCTTTCATTATAATGGCATCAAGATTGTGACCCACTGACATAACTAAACTTTTTTTTTACATTTTTAATACTTTTACAGGTTTGTACTAATGGTTCTTTTATTTGTAGCTTGGTTTCATGTCAGCAGATTGGTCTGATGATTCAGTTGGCCAGCTTGAAATCTTCTTTTTTATTTCCCTGATGATGTCCTTTGTCGTTTTGCCAGTGCATTTTGGGAAATTGTCTTGCTGCATGTTGAAGTTTGTCTTTTTGAATTCATTTTGTTGCTACCATGAATGAGTTACATCGTCAATAAAGATTGGGGTTGTCATTCCAAAAGCAGCCACAAAACCCCAAGCCAATAAGCTGTTTCCACCGTGCTTTACTAAAGGGTTGTATGTTTTGGATCATGAGCAGTCCTTTTCTTTCTCCACATTTTGGCCACTCCATCATTTTGGTAAAGGTTAATCCTGGTTCCAGAACTTTGTGGTTCATCTCTGTATTTTTTGTGAGAATTAATATGGCCTTCTTATTCTCAGTGCTAATGAGTGGTTTTGCATCCTATGTAGCTGCCACTATATTTGTGCACGCAAACTCTCAAGGTGTATTATGATACCTTCACTCCTGCCCTGGCGAGACAGTTGCTTTTGGGTTTTTTTTTTTTTTTTTTTTTTTAATAACTGCAAATCAACAGTCTGTTGACTGGTAGTACACCAGCTCTTTCTTTCTTTATCAGGATAATCCAAGTGGTTGTACTGGCCCAGTGGTTAAGTAATGGCTTTTCCATTTTCCGCTTTTTAAATTGTTGTTTTTCTCCTAAAGACATCTCATTGGTCTTCATGGTGGTTTATCATTTTTGACAACATATGTGAACGGTACACTGGCGTAGTAGTTAGCATGTCTGCCTTACAGTAAGAAAGCTCTGTCCCCGGCTTGGCAAGGGCGTTGCTGTGTGCAGTCAGCAATAGTCAGTAATTGACTGTTCAAATTGCCCAGGTGTGAGTGTGAATGGTTGTATGTGTTGTACTTGCGATGGACTGGTGAGGTGTTCAGCCTGTACCCCGCCTTCACCAAGAATCGGTTGAGGTAGGCTTCTCGTGATGCTAGTAGGATTAAGCAGTTCTGCAAATGAATAAATGAACACCAAATGCAGTTTTCACTGGCCAAAACCAGGGCATACCAGGAAATATTCACTCACTTACTCATTTGCCGAATCAATTAATCCTACCTGGGTCACCGGAAGGCTTTGGCTTTGGAGAAGCCAATTGGCCTGATGTGCATGTCTTTGGACTGTTTGAGGAACTGGAGCACCCAGAGGAAACCCACGCAAGTATGTGGAGAAAATGTGACCTCCACACAGAAACGGCCAAGCCCAGGACTGAAACCCAGGACCTTACAAGAAATACTTTTTAGTCAATTGTCAATTGTCAACCAATATTTTTGTTAACTTAAATTTTTTGAAAAACAAAACCAGTAAGTAAATCAGGATTATGTATCCCGTCTGGCCTGGAAATGCCTCAGGATTCCCCAGGAGGAGCTAGAAAATGTTTCTTGGATGGGGGATGCCTGGGTTTCACTCTTACAGTAAACCTGATGTTTCTGCTTCAGTGTATAGCAAAATAATAATAAAAATAATAATAATTCTCTACAGATATTTCAGTGAAAAAACAACAACCCATACATAATAATATAAAACCCTGCTTAGTTCCTCTAGGGTTAATTGTTTGTTGGTACTTTGCTTCAAGGACAGCCTTGAATTTTTTTAAAGCCCGGGTTTATAAAGTAAACACAATGCTTACTAACAAGTTAAAATCTAACTTGGACATACTATAAGACTTCAAAACAAAATTTTTTCTTTTGTTAAAAAAAATCTACAGTGGTACCAGGAATAACCTTTGCACAAACCTGCTATTCTGATTTTTTTTGTTCATATCTTCAGATGACAATGTAGGTGACATATGTGAGTCAGACTTTGACCACGACAAGGTGATTGACAGGATTGACAATTGTCCTGAGAATGCAGAGATCACACTGACGGACTTCAGAGCATATCAGACTGTTGTGCTGGACCCTGAGGGTGATGCCCAGATCGACCCCAACTGGGTGGTTCTCAACCAGGTGATTCAGCATTTTTTTTTTTTGATAATAGTCATGTTCTTTGTAGTAAAATAGGTATTTGCTTCATACCTGTTCTTACAAACTGAATCTTGAGATGACTAAAAGAAGTAAGAAGTAAGAGAATAAAGTCATCCATATATCTATATGTATGCTACATGAGAACAACATGATCTGATTGGTCCTCTATCTGTCGATTAAAAATTATTATTCCGAGTGTTTTAATCAAAATGATGGACACTCATGGTTTCTCACGGTCACTTGGAGCAGACAGCGTCATCATTGTCCTGCTTTTCAGAATCAGAATCAGAATACTTTATTTATCTCGGAGGAAATTGTGTGCACACAGTTGCTCCATACCAAGTAAAGAATAAGATAAAGTCTCAATATAAGAAAAATTACAAATATCTAAATATACTGTATATATTGCACATGTTACTATTTAGGGGAAGCACAGTGGCATAATGGTAAGCATGTCTGCCTCACAGCAAGAAGGTCCTGGGTTCGAGTCCTGGATTTGGCAAGAGTGATTCTGTGTGAAGTTTCCCTTGTGCTTGTGTGGGTTTTCTTAACGTATTCCTATTTCCTACCAAGGTACAAAGACATGGACATTAGGCTAATTGGCTGTTTCAAATTGCCCCTAGGTGGGAGTATGAGTGAAAATAGTTGAATGTGTGTTGGCCTTGCAAAAGACAGGCGAGCAGTTTAGGGTGTAGCCCACCTTCACCCAGAGTCATGTGAAATAGACTCCATCCTCTCAGCGACCCTAATAGGATTAAGCGGTTCGGCAAATTTGTTAAAGTTTTCATTTAAAACAGTAACAAGTACAAATCATGGAAACGTGCTACTATAATCTGAATCTTTGAAAAGATGAGTTCTCAAGACGTATAAAAATTTTAACTAGTAAATCTAGCAGCAAAACCTATACACTCATTAGCTTCTGCTTTGATCTCCTAATGATACAGAGTTTATGAATAATGCCATGTTTATCATATATTTAATTTTTAATCAAATACTGCTCCTGCCTGGTTCCAATCATATAATATCAGGGGTATAACGATCCAACAGTGTCATATCGTCCCCTTTTAACAGTTTATACTGTATACTTTTTTTTCTTGACCTGAATTATGTTTCTTCTTTGCAGAAATCTGAATCCTAAATAAAGTTATATTATTTTAATCCAATTAGAAGAAAACTACATTTAAAGATTGCAGTGCAATTCCACCGGGACACTTCAACACACTGCTTGTCTATAAACAATTGCTTGCCATTAATTTAATTATGTAAATAAAAAATATGTAATAAATACAAAAAGGTGAAAACTAATTAATAGAATTAAACGAATAAAGCACAGTGAACAAAAGGTATCATATATATCAGTGTGTGAAGTGTCTTCTGAGATAAATCATAGAATCTTGATTTAACTGCTCATTGTTTGTTCTTACACTGGTGCAAAAATAATCACTGATTAATTCAGTGAATTTTGTTCTATTGGATAAATATCAAATTTTGATGATTATCATTCCAGCCTGTGTGATGACAGCTGGTATTTATATCATTTACTATCTGAATCTATTAGCATTATGTCCTTTTATTCAGTCCATAGGACCAATAACCTGATCAAAGCATGGCATTTACATTTACATTTACAGCATCTGGCAGACGCTCTTATCCAGATCGACTTACAATTATCATTTTTACATACAGCTGAACAACTGAGGGTTAAGGGCCTTGTTCAAGGGCCCAACAGTGGTGATGGTGGAGATTGAACCACTTACCTTCGGATCAGTAACCCATCACCTTAACCACAGAAAGCCATGATAAACAAACGCTATACATAGGGATAAACATTAATGTTTACGGATAAACATTAACACTAGTTGAAGTGTTAAATTTGAATGTGCTTTGCTGTAGTAACTGACTTACAGCAAAAGAGATTCATGTTTATGATTATTAGATCTATAGGAATAACTCTGTAGTCTATAGATATATATCCTGTATGTTCTTACTCTAAGATCCAGGAAAGCTGATTGGCATTGAGCTAGTTGGTTAGCTGAAGGGCTGTTACTTTAGCTTTCCAATAAAGTAGTGTTTGGTGGGGAAAAATTGTTACTATAAAATTCCTTATTTTGTTGCTTTTTGTGGAAAGCCGGTTAGCATGCAGCTAGCTGGAAAGCTGAAGGCCTGTAGTCCATTAAAATTATATTTGGTGTATAATTCCAAAAATTTTTAACTAATAATAAGACTTTTCTTACTATCAAATGTTTAAATTATAGATTTTGTTGCTTTTTGTGGAATAACCAGTTTTAGCAGCACTTGCAGTTTGCTATCAGAACTTTTTTTTGCTTGTTCTCTGCCTTTCTTTAAATCATAAAATACTTTTGCTTAGAATGAGCCATTTCCGCTGTTTTATTATTATGTGGTGACGCTGAGGTCACTGTATATGAGTTGATATCCTAGGAGTAGACTAGCCAACCAGAGGGCAGAATTACCGAGATGTAGTGACTTAGATATTACCAAATACTGAAAACAGAATAAAACTGTTTTCTGTTGAATTTTGTGTTTTGCATTTAAGTAAGTAGTGGTTAGCACATCCACCTCAGAGCAAGAAGGTCCTGGGTTTGATTTGTGGGTTTCTTCCCAGTAGGTCAGTTTTTTCTACTGTCCAAAGACATGCACATAAAAGTGGTGTAATAAATTTGTTAAGCAATATACATAAATGTTTGTTTTTTTGTTTTTTAAATATGCATTTTACATATTGCTGCAGCATAGTAAAAATAGCAGAGCACTCTAACCATGTGCTTGGAGTAGTGATGAGTGTGTAGGCTGCTTTGTCAAAAGCTGCACACTCAGAAATGAAAAGATGGCTGATTAGTTAAGTGTACTCTTTCAATTTTAGCTTGTATAAAGCCAGGTCAAGGACCCCATGTCTGATGCTCCACACACTCTCAGACTCACTCAGTTGGTCTAATATGTTTGCTTCCTGTGTGCTTTGTTACAGGGGATGGAAATTGTGCAAACAATGAACAGTGACCCTGGCCTTGCTGTGGGTAGGTGCAAACACTTGCACACATGAATACAAATTTGATCAAATATGGCCACTGTAATCACAGTTAAAAATAGTTTTTTTCATTAAACCTGTCCACCTGCAGACTTCCATTTGTACAGGTCAGAGGTCATATAACAGTTTCTGACAGTTTGGCCTATTGCTTTCAGGTTACACAGCCTTCAGTGGTGTTGACTTTGAAGGCACATTCCATGTGAACACTGTGACTGACGACGACTATGCTGGCTTCATATTCGGCTATCAGGACTCATCTAGCTTCTATGTGGTGATGTGGAAGCAAACAGAGCAGACTTACTGGCAGGCTACTCCCTTCAGAGCTGTCGCTGAGCCTGGCATTCAACTGAAGGTCAGCATTGACATATGATCTTTTGCCTAGTTATCCTCAACTCTAGACATAAAAGTATATATGGTATCAGTCAATATGTTGGACACACCTACTTATTTTCATTGAATTAGAAGATGTGTCTACACCAATCAGCCATAACATTAAAACCACCTGCCTATTATTCCTCAATCTGGCGCTAACCCATCATGGCATAGACTTCTCAAGACCTCGGACAGTGTGCTGTGGTATGCCATTGGGTACATCCAAATGACTTCTAGGACCCAAAGTTTCCCAGCAGAACATCACACTGTTTCCAGTGGCTTACCTACTTTCCATAGTCCATCCTGTTACCATCTCTTCCTCACAAAAGGAATGTACATGCACCCAGCTGTCCATATAATATAAAAGAAAATGTGATTCATCAGACCAGTCCAACTTATTCCATTGTTTTATAGTCCAGTGTCGATGCCCACATGTAGGCATTTTCAGTGGTGGCTAGGGGTCAAGCATATGCACACTGACTGCTCTGTAGCTACATAGCCACGTATTCAGCAATCTGCGGTGCACTGAATATTCTGACCGTTTATATTTTAACGAACAATAACTGCTGTCAGATCAGATCCCATGGGTGAGCCTTTACTCCTCACGTGCATCAGTGAGCTCTAGGTGGCTTTGAATCTGTTTCTGTTTCAACATTCTTCCTTCCATGTAGCACTTTTGGTGGGTACTAACTGCTGCATCCCAGAACACACCACAAGACCTGTTGTCCTTGTATATGTGTGTACTAAATATTGTCACTTTTATATCTCTGTATATCTGTCTCTCTTAGGCGGTGAAATCTAAGTCTGGTCCCGGTGAACATTTGAGAAACTCCCTCTGGCATACAGGTGACACCAATGATCAGGTGCGCATGCTCTGGAAAGATCCTCGTAATGTTGGATGGAAGGACAAAGTGTCATACCGCTGGTACCTCCAGCACCGTCCACAAGTGGGGTACATCAGGTAAGTTAGTACATTTGCTTGCATCAAAATTACAGACCCTCGCATTCTAGCAGGCAGTGTCATCATTATCACACTTTAAAATGAAAAAATAAACCAGAAAATCTTGTTCTGGTTAGTTTTTTCTGTTTCCCATAATATATACTAAAACACCTTTAGAGAACATTGTTTCTATTGGTTTCTGAAGGACATTCTGACCACTTTTTACATTTGTGTTTCATTAAGCATGATGGTGTAGTGGTTAGAACATCTGCCTCATGTCAAGAAAGTCCTGGGTTCCAATCCCAGGCTATGTGAGGCTGTTTTCTGTGTGTTCGCATGTTCTCTCTTTTCTTGCATGGTTTTCCTCTGGGTAATCCAGTTTCCTCCCACAGTCCAAAAACATGCACATTTGGCTAATTGGCTGTTATAAATTGCCCCTAGGTGTGAGTGTGTATGGTTGTGTGTGTATTGCCCTGCAATGGACTGGGTAGCTGTTCAGGGTGTACCAAGTCTTTGCCCAGAGTCAGCTGAAACAGGCTCCAGCCTCCCTAGTAGGATTAAGCAGTTCAGCGAATGAATAAATGAATGAATGAATGAAAATAATCAAAACTGGTCCCTGCGATGGTCTGGTGACCTGTTGGCGATACCCAGAGGAAACCTACACCAGCATTTGGAGAACATGCAAACCTCACACGGAAAGCCCGAGCCTGGGAATCAAAACCAGGACACCATTTTGCTGTGAGGCGACGTGGTAACCACTCTACCACCTGTATAATTAAACTTTGCTGGTATAAATAATGACATCACAGAAATCACATCATAGCACATTCCTTAAAACATGCTACAGAAGGAGTCTTTTAAGAACTATTTCTACATTGTTTTTAAAAATTACCGAAGTTTAAGTGAAACTACTGTGACAAGACTTATTTAATTTATATACTTTTGCCAGAACTTTCCAAATAAACTGCAAATCATATAGTTAAATAACTGACCCAGGTTTGTCATCATAGTTCTGTTTATTTCAGAAGTGGCTCCTCAGAAGTTCCACCTCTGCAGCACTTCAGCCTTTAAAAATTTAGACAAAAATAAAATAACCTAACCTCATTTAACACCCACATCACCTCTACTAGTATTTTCACAGTGTGATAAACCTATTTGTAGAATGATATGTGTACTGACTCATGAGTGTGTTTGTGTGTGTGTGTGTGTGTGTGCAGGGTGCGTTTCTATGAAGGCACAGAATTGGTAGCGGACTCTGGTGTGACAATCGATACAACAATGAGGGGAGGCAGGCTCGGTGTGTTCTGTTTCTCTCAGGAGAACATCATATGGTCCAACTTGAAGTACCGCTGCAATGGTGAGCTCTTGTACACACACACACACACACACACACACACACACACACACACACACACACACCCCACACACACAATTAAATCCTGTGATATTTTTTTCTCTTTTGCAGACACTATTCCAGATGACTTCCAGGAGTTTAGCACACAGCCAGTCTCCTATCCTCAGTAAATACAGAATGAACCAAAAAACCTCCCATATTTCAAAGGTAAATTAAAAGAAAGGTTAAGGATAATTAAATATGATTTGCACACGTAATACTTAATTCAATGCAGTTATTTGCACACATGAAACTTATTAGTGAGGAGCTAGAAGCGGTCTGTGGGTAGCTCAACCCCAACTGTCCTCAGTCGCCAACATGGCATGGCCGGCAACACACTATGAGTTCACTGTCGAAGGATTCTTCGCAAACAACTGCTCCATGATTTCAGCACAGATGGCCTTTTGAAGACATTTTTAGTATTCCACGGAACCAAAACATTCCAGAACGGAAAACCATCTTGCAGAATTTCAGAGCAACAGGCTCAAGAAAATCACCTGGTCCACCTAGGAGCACTCGAAACACCTGAAAATATTGAAGCACTGAGGCAATCTGTTGTGCAGTCTCCGAGACATTCTGTGTGGAAGCATGCTTTAGTTGTAGGGATTTTCCTGGAAACTGCCACTTCCATCCATAAAAAATTTTTTATATAACAAAGTTTCATATGTGCTAATAATAATTTGACTATACATACGTATATACATAATATAAAATTTTTTTTTTTTAATTTACATTTGAAATGTGGGAGGTTTTATTGTGTCAACCTGTACCACCACATACTTCCACGCATGACCAGGTGGTTATGTACATGTGTATGACACAGCCAGGGGGTTCTGTATGTGTGTGTGAGACACCTGTATGTTCACAGTGTATGTGTGGAGGGTTATGATATCTGTATATACAATGATTATGTTTTTGATAACACCATTTTCTATTGGAACCCATTATTCTTTTTTTATACTGTATACTACTGTATAAGTGTCTAAACTCATCTCATTTATTTACATTTGACATTTTTCTATAACCAAGTCATCTCTGCTCTTTGTTCTTTGGAAAGTTTGGGATTTGAAGATACAAAAAAACATAATAAACTTATCATAGTACATCATGTGTATTTGAGTGCACTGAAGTGAAATGTGGAATTTGTTCAGAACATGCTTGTTCTTTCAGTGTCTAGGTACATTTCCTTCCATCACTAACCTGATCAAGATAGAAAAGTGACTGAAGACAAATGAAATACTGAAATATCTTGGACCAAAATCTGGTTAAGACAAAAAAACATTTTCAGAGCAACAGGGGTTAATTCTAGGAGTAAGTCTTATTGTTACAGCAGTTACAGAGATGAAGGAATCAATCAATAAATAACACAGTGTGGCCCTTGTCAAAGTCACTCAGATCCATATATTTGCTCATTTTTCCTACTTTCAACAAATCAACTTTGAAAAACTGAAGTGAAACTTTCTTCCTCATGCATCCCTATCCTTGGCAGGTGCCACTGTAATGAGATAATTTACAGTAAGCAAAAAAAAAGTCTACTCATTCAAAGTTTCATACATACTGCAGGGAAAGTAAAACTGCAGAACTATTTCTTCAACATCACTCCCACCCTACATTATGCAGTTCAGTGGTGCCCCTTGTGTCAAGATTTGTTACTCTTTTTTCCCACAAAAAAAGTTGTAATAAGGTTCACTGAGTATGAACTTGCATGATACTATGCATGCAAGCTTTTTTTAGGTTTGGGTTATATTCACCTTTAAGCATTATTCACTGGGACGAGTCATATCAGGCTATATTCCTGTGTAGAATATACTAATCATTGTTATTCACTTCACCTCTCAGGGGTCATAATGTTTTTAATGTTGTGACTGATTAATGTATATGTATTTGTGCGAATTTTGTATGAAATCCAAAAGAAAGGACATTTGCTATTAAAAATCTAATATAAATTTAATTCCATCAAAGACAAGTAACAAATCCAGTTACAAGTGCTGATTACAAACAACATCTAATAGCTGCCCTGAACTGATATTATTATATATTTATTATATATTGATATGTATACTGATATATATATAGAGAGAGAGCTGAATTTCTTTAGTGGAAGAAATGAAAGGCAGTATAAAACTGTAGCTTTGGCTTCAGTTGATTTGTCAGGATGAGACATTTTGCCAGAAGATTATTAAGGCAATTGATGCTTCCAGCCATTTTGTCCAGATGGTGTGCTCTATTAAAATGCCAGATGGAGACGGCTGCATTTTTAAGCATCATAACAAATCTGAGACATGTGAAATAGTCCATTATTTCCATAAATAGCAAATAATTTTTTTCAAATACATATCTAGGGTATACAGGGGGAAGAGAACCTTGGATGGTCCAATTCTATGAAAGAAACAGATATGTATAAATCTAAATAAGTTGAAGGACAGTACTTTTGACTGGTTTTGATGGGTCCCTAATTATATAGTAGACCAGTATTCACTTTTTCAGAAGGTGATCTGTTTACAGAAGGCATTTTAGAGATATAATAAGTAGCTAGTGGTAAAACAAACAAAAATATGAAAAAATGTATAAACATTGTAAGCAATACAAGAGGTGTATGCGGTAATGGACCAATTATTGTTTGTTATGGGGACCGGGGGGGCAGAGCGAGAAACGGAGAGAGAAAGCAGTACAGCAGCCTGACGACTTGCGGCTACAAACTGTCCCTGAACCTGCTAGTTCTGATGTCCAGATGCTCCTGTATTTCCTGCCAGACAGTAGAAGCATGAAAAGATTGGCAGTGATAGGACTCAGCCTAATCACTCTCGCCTAAAATGAACCACTTGATTCTAATTTTATAGACCTGAAGCTGTGATAAATGTAAGGGTGTACATGTGATATATCATGTGACTGGCTTTTTTTGTTTATGTAATTTATGAAAATGATTTGTTGTACTACCTCTATTTGTAGGCACTGCATTAAAGAAGGTAAATGTTTGCTCACATATGTTTAAAAAAATCACCACTTTCCATGGGACGTATTTTTTTTAATGACGGTGAAATCTTGCAGGAGTCTGGCCTAGTTTCTAAATTCTGGGCAATGTGGAAAGAATCATGGGAGGAAATGCATATTGTAGATGTAGATTCTGTTCCTGTATTCTGTAGCAGCTGGCTGTCTGGCTCCATCCGGGAGAACAATGAGCAACGTGCTGACATGGAAGGATTCCAGATTCCACTGTATGAATCCTTTCCCAGGTGTGGGACAATATTTTTCAGTGCAAATGTCACTCTTCTTGGTCTACATGCTACCCTAGTGGATGAGTTGTTCTTGGTAAGGATGTATATGGACCGAGCTCTGTGGCCATTAAATCTTGTGATGATTTAGATACCTTACCGTCATGACATTTGACCATCAAGTTCTCTTAGAGGCAGTAATAACAGGTAGAAAAAAAACCCATCAGAGAAAATTTTTTGAGTGCTCCTTAATGAATAACAACACAGAAAGTTCAGAAATATAAGTAACAAACTGTGCTAATAAGGTAATAACTAATAAGGCTAGCAGTGCCATTAAGGGACTTCACATTCAATAAAAGTGAATCATATTTACATAATCATCTAAAACTAGAAGCTTGTAATATATAAAAAATGTATACTTCCTATGACAGAAAAAAGGAATGGAATGTTGGACAGGTTAACGGTTGCTCCAACTGTAGTAACAAATTGTTAAGCTGCTATGGTATGCAGTCCATACAGTGTACACATTGTCCGCCTTGTGTACAAGGCAAGAAGAGAATATAAGGTGGCTGTATGGCAGTGGCATTCATTGCAAGTACTGTATCATACTAAACTTTATGACGGGTCTTGAAATACATGTACAAAAAGATGTCCATGTTAATCTCAACACCCCTGGTGTTTCAATGAGTTAAACTAGGAGCAGTGCAGGTGGGAATTCTCAGAGTAGTTAAACAAATGTAACACAAAAATCAATGAATTACTTATTCAAAATAAATACATAAATAAATAAATCAGAATAATAATTTGAAAAAACAGCATTACACCCAAACCAAAAAGCATCAAGTCTCTATCATAAGCAGTTGTGGACATATATAGATTTTTAAAATCCTTAGCGATCATTTTTTACCCTAGCAACCTGATCCACTCTGCTTAAAAGCTTGTACAAAGAACATTCATTGAAATCAAATCTCTATCCCAACTGGATGTGGAGATATTTAAAAAAGGAATGTTTTCATCGTGATCATGGTTGCCATAGCGACGAAACCCTCTTTTTCTAAAAGCCTGTTCAAAGACCTTTCATATAAACCTAATAACATGTTATTATAATTAATGATATCTCTGTCATAAGTGATTGTGGAGATACAGCTTAAGGACACAAAGGTCATGGTATGCCAATCAGCGAGACCGAGGGATACGGAGTCCGACCGCAGGATGGATCACCCAGCAAGTGTGCATCATCAGCTTGGCACAGTGAAATAGTAGGATGTATTTAGAAATAAATTTCTGAGAGGAGTACAGAAGTACTGTTTGGCAGTAAACATTGTACCAAAGTACACGCTTCTTAAAAATGGGACAGGACTTTTCAAAATATGGTTAGAAATCCAGTGGAAAAAAAATTTAAGAAATAAATTGTTTATTTATTTATTTATTTTTATCAATGATAGTCTGGGAGTTTTCTTGAAGTGAATGTTTAAGCTCATTTTGGCAAACACATGGCATCATATTCTGTTTTTCTTTTCACTGAGTTCTTTCTGTGTCCAGCCTTTTCAGAATTTCCAGTCTTTCTTTATGTAGAAGGAGTCTTCAGTCTTATCTACGAAGGGTTGGTGATGCTTTCATTCCAACCAGACAGGAGTCATTCATTCATTCATTTGCCGAATCGTTTAATCCTACTAGGGCTTGGATAGTCGTTTTCCACTTTCCCATTTAATTCTTCTCTTCTTCTGTGACTTTCAATTGATTGTCCACTTTCACTCTACTCAGAGTCGTGACTGAAACTTAACAGAGAGCGAGAGAGAGAGAGAGAGAGAGAGGGGAGGGGGGACACAGACAGTACCTGTGAACGGAACACCACAGCTCAGCTTTTACACCACACTCTCTCTGTCTTTCTCTCTCACACACAGAGGAAATTTCTGTACATGGACAGATGGATAGAAGACTTCTCTTTATTTTATGCTGCCTCCAAATTATTTTTGCTTTTACAATAAAACATGTTGACTACAGTGTTCTCAAAATATCTATATTTTTCAACTTTGCAATTAAGTAATATGAAAACAATAGTGAAGTGAGTCCTGTTTTTTATTTTGTTCATTTCCTATACTATTCCTGTAGCTGTGATAGCAAGAGCTTTAAAAAAATCACTTTAGTTATTTTTTGTTAGGTTTGCGAAGTGTTGTAAGTGCAGAATTCATGACAGGAAGCTTTTTCTTGGATTTGCTACTGGACTTCCAAAGGAATGAAAGACATGATTTTAAATATCCTTTGCTGTGTACATGTTTTTTCCACTTCTATAAGCTTATATTAAATAGTTGATAAAGAAAACAAAATGGTTACTGCTTTTGTAGCGAGATCAAAGCAATGTGATGTCATAAGCCTATTTTTGACCTTGAAATCAGAGTGTAAACTCCAGTACATGTTTCATAAAAACATTAAAGTAAATCCTAAACAACTGTTCTATACATTCTATTTATCTGTTTTAATGTAATTTACGGACTTAGAATGAATAAAAAGTGATAATCTTATTGTAAAAAAAATAATAAATCCACCTGCTGTATCTGGGAGATGTATCACGGCTATTCACGGTTCAGGTTTTTGATTCTGGAAGTGGATGCTTAGGAGTATCTTTTAACATATATTAAACTTGGTCCAGATCTGATAGACAGCAGCCCACGATCCCTTGAGTACCATACCGTTACACTAAGACAGAGTATGCTTTCTATTGTAGCACTGTAGTATTTCTTAAGCAGATGAGAGGAGACGTTTCAACTTCCTGAGAAAGAAAAGCTGTTGTTGGGATTTCTTCACCAGGTGTGAGGTGTTGACAGACCAAGACAGGTCAGATGAAATGTGGATGCCCAGAAACTTAATACTGTCCACACGCTCCACCGCCTCCCCAGGAGTGAATAGCAGAACAGTCATGTGTGAAAAGGCTGAAGAAGACCAGGTTTATCATACAGCCCTGAGGTGTTCCAGTGCTCAGGATCAGGGTGGAAGATGTAGAGTTTCCCATCTTCACCACCTGGGGTCAGTTTGAGAGAAAGTCCATGATCCAGAACACAGTGAAGCTGAGTCCCAGGTCCAGTCCAGTCCCAGGTTGTAGAGCTTCAGTAGCAGCTTGTCCAGGCAAACAGTGTTGAAAGCTGAGCTGAAGTCCACGAATAGCATCCTAACATAAGTGTTAGGATGCTGCAAGTGAGTCATGGCTGTGTGGAGTGCTAGCATCATTAAACAGCATCCTCCATAGAGTGGTTCCCCTTGTAGGCAAACTGAAGGCTATCCAGACCAGCAGGGATAACATCCTTGATGTGGTTAAGGAGGATCCTCTCGAAGCACTTCATGGTTTACCAGGTTCAGGGCAACCGGGCGATAATCGTTCATAGATAATCCCTAGTTCAACTCGGATTTCCCACATAACCTCTCCGCTGATATAATGCATTGATGATTATATCAAATTCAAATTCAAAAAAAAAATTATATCAAAATCAAACAAATGATTTTCCCTTATCAGCTCGAGTGGGAAAGCTGATCTAGTCCTTTACACATGTCCAAAATTTATAATACATCCCCAGGTTTAAAGATTATAAACCTCTTCCAGGTAATTATGCTCTGATCTGACATGGAAAAAATGCAAGTAAATATTTGCCAACTCAATCATTCATTCATTTTCTGAACTTAATCCTATTTAGGGTCGCGGAGAGGCTGGCACCCATCTCAGCCATCTCCAGGTGAGGCAGCCAACTTAATCATTAGTCTGAAATTTTATTTTTATGAGTATTTCGCCATCCTTTTTCAGAACTTCCCCTGACATCTTCATTAATGCAGGTAACTGATATTACACATGCACCAAACCTCAACCTTAGTAGTAGGTTATTTATGTATAATAAATTAAAGGTAAATTTTTATTGTGGGGGCATTTAGGCAGAGAGAATCTTCTTATTCTTATAGTATCTTCCTTAACACTGTACTTTACTGTTTTCATTTTATTTTATCTTATATATATTTTTCTATCTATTTTTATCTATTTATTATTATTATTATTGAAAATTATTTTATTTTAGTGCCTAGAAAATCGATACTGTTATGAAAGCCTAATTCCTTTTTTTATTTTCATTTTATATATTTACATTTTTTTTTACTATTTTTTTAATTTTTATTTATTTATTTCGTTTTAATTATTTACTCTATTTTTTAATATTCTTTACCCTATTCATATTAATATTATTATTGTTATTAATTTTGATTATTATCATTATTATTTATCCTCCTCTTTTTTTTCCTCCCTCTCCCCTAATGTTCGAACCAATTAGTTCACTTATTGTTAATGTCACTTACCAATGTTTAAAAAAATGTTCACAATGTTTCCTGAAACGCTTGTACTGTACAAAAAAGAGAGAGAGAGAGAGAGAGAGAGAGAGAGAGAGAGAGAGAGAGGGAGAGAGAGAAAGAGAGAGAGAGAGAGAGGGAGAGAGAGAGACCTTTGGACATCTGCTCTTCACGCGCCAAAGGTTACTGCAGAAACAGGATCACGACTCATTCACAACCCTATTTTTGACTACTGAGCTGTCGAATCTCTCTCTCTCTCTCTCTCTCACACACACACACACACACACACAGTCGGATCACACACACACACACACACACACACACACAGTCGGATCACACACAACACACGCCCTGGTGCGACCCTATTTTGAGCCAGAAGACTGAAAGCTGTCCCTCTCACTTGTCACACATTCACTATGTCGTGTCCTCAATAGGATCCACACCGAGTGCCTTCTTCCACACCATCCCTCCCTCCATCCTTCCTTTCTTTCAAATGCTTTCGGGATAATAAACCGCCCCGGATGTAAAGAATAAACGGACTGAACGCTGTAACCTAGAAAACGCGTTATAATGAAAGGTCCGTCCTTCCATCCCCAGCATGAGTTCCCTCTGTCTCCCTGTCTCTGTCTTTCTCTTTGTCTCGCATCAAAATGGAGGGATCTGGTGGAGAACATTCCTCTGACGCCGGCGCAAGGTACATCTCCTAATTTGTCCCATTTTCCGGTAGCAACGGGAATCCTGCAGCGTTCCCATCTGCTATTGGCCGCGCGCGTCACGACTGAGGAAATACTGCCATTTATGTACACCGGCGCATCATGCATCCAGGCTGCGGCGCGGCGCGGCACATGGCGGCCAATTACCGCCGCTTCCACCCGGAGACATGAGATAGTGCCTTCATATTCCGGAGAGGAAGAGTTTCGCTCACATTAAGCTCTTTGTGAATACTACGCAGTGAGATCATCACTCATTTGGTACAGCACTACAGTACTGTGTTATCTCTGACACATTAAAAATGACATGTAGCAGCTTTACAAAAAAAAAACTTTTCCAGAAGCTTTCAAAACTTTTTTTCAGTAGCTTTATTTTAAAGCTCCTGAAAAAGTAGTTTTTCTCATAATTAAAACACTTGTTTTAATTCTGTTTTTGAACTCAAACACCTCACATGTAGTAGGCAGCTTAATTTCACTTTCATTCATTCATTCATTCATTCATTTACTGATTAGAAATACCATTTGGGTCTCAAGGAGGCTGGAGCCTCACTCAGACGATTCTTGGCGAAGGCAGGGTGCCCTGAACAGCTCGCCACAACATCACAGGGTCAACACACACAACCATAAGCTCTCTCTCTCTCTCTCTCTTACTCTCACACACACACTTAAGGGCAATTTGGAACAGCCAATTAGCCTAACGTGCATGTCTTTAGATTGTGGGAGGAAACCAGATTACCCAGAGGAAACCCACTGAGATGGGAAGAACGTGCAAACTCCACACAAAAAACTTTGCTGAGCACAAGACTAGACCCCGGATCTTCTTGCTGTGAGGCATACCTGCAAACCCCTACGCCACTGTGTCGCTCAAAGTAAAATCTTACTTACTCATTTATGGTCCCCATCAGAAACTTGACGATGAGGGACCCTTGGTGCAGCCCTTTCTTTGCATCTTCGGTGCCTGTCTTCTGCTTTGCTCTTTAGGTTTTCTTAGAAAAATTCCTTCTGTTATGCAATTTTAAGTGCCAAGTATCCCGGTCCAAAGTTGCGTGGTACCAAGATTTAGGGTCAATGCCAAAAGTGACTAGGTCATCTTTTGAGCAGTCCTTTCAACAGTTACAGGGCCTACCCCGAGGGCATTTTCCATGTATAAGTCCCCCAAACAGAAGTTGCTTAGTTTGTAAGCATGATGCCCCAATTTTCATGTTCAGCATCTGCCCCAAGGATCTTTGGTGGAATATTTCAAGGCGGCGGATGTGATCGGCAAGTGTAGGCTATGTTTCTGACCAACAGAGAAGGGAGGGCAAAACTATAGCCTTGTACACCGTTCTGTTGGTGGACAGCGAAATGCCTCCCTGAACAAAGCACCATGAACATAACGAATTGAAGGCTGCTGCCCTAGACAACCACTGACAGGTAAAATGAATAACAGTGTTTATCTCATTACACTGGCATCTGCCCTGAGGTGGGGTATATTAAGCAGTAATTGAAGAGTCTGTTCTCAACGTTGATGTGTTGGAAACAGGAAGAATGGGCATTTCTAGACAGTTGGGTCAGAGCATCTTCAAAACCAGAGGTTATTGGTGCGTTTCCAGTATGCAGTGGTTAGTAACTACCAAAAGTGGTATGAGGAAGCACAAATAGTGAACCAAGAACAAATTCACAGGCACCTAGGGCTCACGAAAGCACCTAGTTAATGAAGGCTATTCCACGGGGTCTAATTCCACTGGAGAGAACAAACTGGTTAGAGAAATAGATACTGGCTATGATAGAAAGGTGTCAGAACACAGTGCATTGGAGATTGTTGCATATCAGGCTGCAGAGCTGCAGAGTGCACACGCTTGACCCCTGTTCACCACAGAAAGTGCCTACGACAGGTACGTGGGCTTCAAAACTGGACAATGGAGCAATGGAAGAAGATCTGATGTATTACTTTTTTAAGGACAGCTGGGTGCACGTGCATTACTTTTGGGGAAGAGATTACAATAGGATTAATGAGAAGAAGGCAAGTCAGTGTGATGCTCAGGGCCATTTTCTGCTGGAAAACCCGAGGTCTGGGAATTAATGTGGATGTTATTTCGACATGTACCATCCACCTAAACATTGTTGTAGACCAAGTACATCTATTTATGGAAGCAGTGTTCCCTAACAGCAGCTTCCTTCAGCAGAATAATAATATACCATGCCATATATACTGCAAACGCTGTTCAAGAATGGTTTCAGTCTTTAGACTCCCCATCTGTGGGATGTGCTGTACCAACAGGTACAATGCTTGTTTCTTAAAAAGAATTCCTTGTACCCTTTAGGGTGCCACCCCAGTGACAAGAACAGGGACAGTTTGTACCTTTTTCCTCTCACTCTCTGCATATGTGTGTGTGTGTGTGTGTGTGTGTGTGTGTGTGTGTGTGTGTTTGAAAGAGAGACAGGAAGAAATTATACTTTTCATTTTATAGTATTTATTCCATTATTTTTTAACAAACACGCACAGTAGATCTATATGCTTGAAAATGCAAATATAAAACTGTTTGCTATATTTGTTACATATGAACAGGAACATCATGTTCCATCATGATAATTCCAAGTCTTAGCTCATTCATATGTTTTATAACAGCGCTAATCTTGCAGTAAAAGCATAATGCCACACAAATGAGCCCAGACCGGCTGTATAATTCAGTGGTTTAATCCATTTACAAAGGAAAAAAAAAGGAAAGCTAGGACTAGCAGTTCCCGTCTCGCCACATCCATTATAACAGGAGCTAAATCTGAGAGCTGAGAAGGAGGGGGCTGTGTGTGAGAGATGGATATTTTAACATTCCGGAAGCATTTCCTCACATGGACTGCTGGGCCGTCTTGTACGCGTGATGCTGCCGAGTCCCCCAATGAGCGTGAAGAACAGCTCGGTTTCCAACACGGTATTCCCTCTCGTGTAGATCCTGGGCGGACCCGGGGAAGCTCAGTCACGCAGCGTGGGTGGAGTGTGGGTCTGCCGAGCCGGTATAAAAGCACGCCGGCAGCAGAGGAGAGATGCATTCACTAGTAGATAGGTTACACAAAGCCAGCTTGAGCTTCAGCATTAACGACAGCAGCAGCAGCAACACCGATAGCCATCATGGTTCTCATCTGGACACAGTTTGGCGTGAAGCATAAGAACGTCAAGTGCAAGGTGCGAGTGATCCACGGCGAGGAAAACTGGTCCTCAGAGGTAAGTTGTGCCAAAATTTGCTTTTGACTTTCTTTATCTGTTTATTTAAATTAGAATTCTTTGCAAAAAAAATCAGAACTGTGATTTATATTTGTGTCTGGTGCTTTTAATTCCTATTTATGAAGCTGGTCAGCATTTTAGAGTTAGCATTTGATTGCTATTTAGAGTTCTCCTGAATATAATAAACATTTTGAGGAAGTGTTGTGAACTGAAGTTTTAAGGGACAAAGACGAGTCACCTAAGAGTACAAAGTGTCCCTGTACAATATCTTTTTTTCCCTCTTACAAACAGTGCAAAGTGCACTTAGCTGATAAAATACCTATATACTGGTGGTTTGGCATGTTGAATGGAGACAGCTATCCAATTGATCACAACTATCAAGTGTCTCCATCACACCATGGAATAAAGTGCAGCTAAAAAGAGAAGAGAGAATTCATTCTTTTCTCTTTCTTGCTCCCTCTTCTCTCTGAACAGGAGGTGCACGAGGACCCTGAGATCCCCAGTCCTCCTCCTTCACCAGTGTGTCTGGACCACTATACTGTGTTAGGGGTGTCGAGCGACTCAAACGAGGAGGAGATCAGACGCGCATACAAGCGCCTGGCACTTCGCTACCATCCTGACAAAAACCCAGATGCAGATGCAGAAGAGAAGTTCAAGCAGATTGCACAAGCCTATGATGTCCTCACAGACCCTGAGAAGCGCAGCCTGTACGACCAGCAAGGTGAGAAACACACTATGTCTATTTTCACTCCATTTCACTTTTGAAACATAAGCATAGATTTGGCCAGGTTCAGTGTGTGTGCAGAACTATGTACCATTTTTTTTCACCCAAAACAATTCAGACAGTGACAAACACACTTTCTTTTCCAGGACTGTCTAAGGGACAGATGTCCTCTGCTAAAGCAGACCCCAACCCTAGTGGCCCCAAGACCGACGCCCATGCCTGGCGCTTCTTCTTCAATTTTGAGTTTGACTCAGACGATGATCTCTTCAACCCCTTTTCAAGGAATCCCCAACCTCACCTGGGCGGTCACCACAGTAACAAGACAGGTGCCCACCCTGGGGGTGTTAACGAAGTGCATGAGCTCTCTGTGTCACTGGAAGACATTCTGACAGGTGTTACGAAGCGTGTAAAAATCACTCGGCTCTGGCCCACAGACAAGAACGGGGCTCAGCCAGAGGAGCGAGTGATCGACGTAGAGGTGAAGAAAGGATGGAAGGAAGGGACAAAGATCACCTTTCCAGGGGAGGGGCATGGGGCAGCAGGTCATGGCCCGAATGACCTCACGTTTGTAGTCAAAGAGAAGAAGCATGCTCACTTCAGGCGGGAAGGGTCCAACATCGTCTACACAGCCACCATAACGCTTCGCGAGGTGAGTGTGTGTGCTAGTAGTACAGCCTGTCCTGTTTTCCACCCACACAGTCTCAGCTAGATGATAAGCCTCTGCAGAGCACTGTGGCTAAATTTAGAATCTCTCCCCCTCTCCCGCAGGCTCACGTACAGACACACTCCTCTGCCTCTTCCCTCTGCAGCTCTTAGCATCTCTCTCTCTCTCTCTCTCTCTCACACACACAATTTTTCTCTCTGTCACTCATTCCGTCACATGAGTTCCCTTTCCTTCACCTTTTACCACCATGCCCCTGAATCTTCATCTCCTTTTGTTATTTCCCTCTCACCCCCCATCTTAACCTTTTGGACTATATTTCAATGAAAATCAATTCACTCATATTTAATTTTTTGCCATGAATGTTATAGATCTTTCCCTACAAACATCTCCCAACATCTCTCTCCAAGACACCCCCCCAACCTGCCATTCATCTGTCTCCTCAACCCTATCATCTGTCTGTCTCACACTCTCTTCTCCCACCCCTTCGTCTCGCACCATCACACTCACCTCCTCCTAACTCTCTCCTGCTGTTTCTCAATGCTAAGAACCCCTCCCCCACCGCCACCAACCCTCTTCTTTCACCCTCCCTTTCTCATCTCTCTCATCTCTCTCCCACGCACTTCCTCCCTCCCCCCGTCTCCCACTCAGATGAGAACAAGAGAACAGGAACACATTAGCAATACACATCTCGTAATGGCATCTTGCATAACAGGAGAAGTTCATTCACTCCGACCCATATTCTCTTCATTCAAACTCAGTTCAATATTATGCAACACAAATATCCAATAATAGGTATTCTCCAATGGTTAGGAAGCAGGGAGGCATATTCTAGCATGGAGGCAGACAGACTTACCTATTGTTATTAGAAATAATCCCCAATGAGAAATGTGTTTTGTTCATGCTTATCATGCTGAGATATAGTTGCAAATAATAATAACCGTCCCTCTTTTCTCTTTCCCTTTCTATTCTGTAGGCATTATGTGGATGTACTGTTAGTGTTCCTACCCTTGATGGACAGACAAAGCCAGTCCCCTGCAGTGATGTCATCAAGCCTGGCTCAGTAAGAAGACTAATTGGGGAGGGCCTTCCCCGGGCGAAGAACTCAGCCCAGCGTGGTGACCTGTTAGTCGAGTTCCAGGTGGTGTTTCCTGAACGTATCCCTCCATCCAGCAAAGAAATCATCAAACACAGCCTTGGACAGTGTTAACAAAAACACACAAATACGCTCAGAACTAGTCATGGCTGTAGCATTAATATGTTTTGTCTCTGTGAGGCATATCATGTGCTGGACTGTACACACATGCACACAAGCTATCAGTATCATCGGGAGGCTGTAGATTTTAGACCACACACACACACGTTGCACTCAGACCTACCACTTATAGTCATAAAACATACAGGTTCACACAAATACAGACACTGATATACACAGAGGTGCTACTCTTGAATTATCAACACACACACTCACACACATCCTGTATGTAGCAGGAAGTGACACGCTCTGTGGAAGAGGGCTTGATGGGCTCCTGTAGGAAACTGCTGTTCCTATGATGACCATCTCAACTGGCTCTAAACAATGACAAATTTGTACTTGTGTACAGAATCGTCAATTAATTAGTCTCTATGAGAGAACCTGTGTCATGTTTCAATGAATTATTTATAAAAGAGAATTATTAAAAATTTCAATGTGCTGTATAATCTGGCAAAGGAGACTAAGACTGGATGAAAAGCATGTTTTTTTATGTACAAATAAAGACTTTATTAAATAAATTATTTTTTAGTGTATTCCTTGATAATCCTTAAATCTGATGGTTCCATCAGTGTAGTTGGTTGTAGGCTGCATAGAATCAGAACACAAACATACATATATGTTTATATAGTGTAGTGAAGATTATACACCACCACTTTTGGCTAAAAGGGCTCCTAATAAAAAGATGTAAAAAATTAGTTGTATATAACTTTCTGGTGAAAATGTATTGAACAATGCTATTTTAAGCAACGAGAACCCAAAAAAAATTCTGACAAGTATATTGAGGTAAAAGTATGGCTAATAAACAAAAACACTGAAGATACCAATTTTTATTTTTTTGACTTTTACATAGCATGAATTAACTTCAAACCATACGGAATGGTTTAGTGAGTCAAGAAATTCAATATGTGAACACTATGCCTGAGAGGTTAAATGCTGTATTCAGAGTAAAGGGTGGCCACACTAAATATTGACTTTTTTCTCAAAAAAGAGACTGTTATTTTTGTTGTTACTATACATCACTGTTTGTTTACTTATTCTCATCAATATGATCCAAGATTACATGAAATAAATACTTGAATAGTACTTGGTTTCTGATTTATCTTCATTGTGTTAAGTTGTATAAGTGTACTGTATTTTTTTTTCTTCACTCACTAAAGCATTCCAAATGGTTTGAAGTTCATTCATGCAATGCATAAATCGAAAAAATTATATTTGTGGCACCTTACATTTTTTTCTGAAAAATTGTTATTTTCAGTGTTTTTGTTTATTAGCCATACGTTTACCCTCAGTATACTTGTCGGAATTATTTTTTTTTGGTTCGCATTGCCTACAATAACATTGTTCAATACATTTCCACCAAAAAATTATAGAGAAGTAATTTTTTTACTCCTTTTTATGAAAAGTAGTTGTGTATAATCTTCACTGCACACTATTGTATAAAAAATATAATATATGTAAGTCTAAAATTTGTTCTCAAAAAAACTATATAAACACGATCAATCTATATAAACACGATCAATATGATAAACAGTAGAATGTAAATGTAGTGCAGAATGTAAATGTATAACAGAGGATGTTGTTGCTATATGGAGGAGTTTAATGGCTACAGGTAGGAATGATTTCCTGTGTCATTCACTGGTGCATTTAGGTGGTATCAGTATCTCACTGAACGTGCTCCTGTGAGTGGTTAGCAGGTTGTGAAGCGGGTGGGAGGTGTTATTCAGTATTGTCCTTATTCTGGCCGACATTCGCCAGGATAGGATTCACCCTGCATGTATTCACTTGGAAAGAATAAGAAAATCTGACATGAAATGTAATAATTTCTGTTGATTCAATAAATTATTTCCATAAAATGGATACAGCTATTGTTTTTTTCTAAGACTTAGATGCCTTAACAGGTCACCATCGCCAATATTTGTAAGCAACTAAATAACTGTTTCCTGAAGGCCAAATCGAAAGACACACACCAGAGTCCGTTACCATATATGGAAGGGGGCCTGACCTTTGTTACATGGGGCACCATGCACTGCATGTGCATTTGAAATGGCGGCAGCAATAGCCTAATGGATAGAGAAGCAGGTTTTGAACCTAAAGGTCACTGGTTTGATTCCTGAACCATCAGGGAAAATGTGTGGCAGAGGGGGGAGTGAACTGCACCTTCCCTTTCTCCACCTTCATGGCTGAAATACCCTTGAGCAATGTACCTAACCCCCAACTGCTCTCCAGGTGCCTCAATGTGTGTGTATGCTCACTTTGAATGGGTTAAATGCAGAGGCAAGCATTTACCTTGCAGGATTAATGCTGTATGGATTTTTAAAAAAAATTTAAGGATCCAGCCTCTTAAGGCCCCACTGTACTCATATGAGGATTTTTTCCCCACCTACACTGTGTGTATTTCCTCATAAGATCTTGATAAGGCCACTGGGTATTGCACTTGATCAACCTCAATATTTATCAGGTGGCAAGAACAGAAGCAGTGCAGAGAAATTACAAAATATACATTAGAGTTTTGGTCAACCAGCATGGTGTAGTAGTTAGTACATCTGCCTCACAGCAAGAAGGTACTAGGGTCGGGTTCCAGGCTCCGGTGTTTCTGTGTTGAGTTTGCATGTTCTCCCAGTTCTTGCATGGGATTCCTCCAGGTACTCCGGTTAACTCCTACAGTCCAAAGACATGTACATTAGCCTTTGCTTTACTTGGCTGTTCCAAATTGCCTGTGTTTATGGATGTAAGTGTATATGGCTGCGATGGTCAGGTGTGCGATTCAGGGTGTACCCTGCCTTCGCCCACTGCTTTCGTCTGAGATGCCTCCCTGCAACCCTAGTAGTAGGATTAAGCGGTTCAGCATATGAGTGAGTGGGTGAGTGAGTGAGTTTGGGTTTTAGTAGGCTACAAAAGTCAGCCTAGGTATTTCACTCTGGTAAGTGTATCCTGCATGCAGATTTACTGACTGATTGCCTTTAAGCAAACATTAATCTCTATTAGCAAGCTTTATACTGCATTCAAAATCTGATAATAATATTCAGCAATAAATGCCTACTGCCCAAATAATTATACAATCACACTCACTCACTCACTAATTTGCTTAACCACTTAATCCTACCAGAGTCACAGCTAAGAGCCTATCTTAGCCAAAATACAAACTTGGGCCAAAGGCAGGGTGCACCCTGAACAGCTTGCCAGTTCATCAAAGAGCAACACACAACCATTTACATTCACACCTATGGGCAATTTAGAACAGTCAGTTAGATGCATGTTTTTTGACTGTGGGAGGAAACCAGATTACCTGGAGGAAAACCACACAAGCATGGGGAGAACATGCAACCTCCACAAAAACACCCTTGCGAGCCCAGGAGTCAAACCCAACACCTTCTTGCTGTGAGGTGGGCACACTAATCACTACGCCATCGTGCCGCCCCTGTACAAAGGAATCACAAAACTTCGCCTTTGATGACACTTTTGATTATAACTAAACTGTTATCCATTAAGTTTTCTAGGAACAGCTGATTGATCTCTTCTGTTTCAGACAGAAACTCTTCAGGAGCAGAGAACAGATATTATCCAAAGAGTTGGCTCAGGTGAAATCGCACACAACCATACACACTCACACCTAGGGGCAATCAAATATATCCAATTAGCCTAATGTGCATACCTCTGAACTGTGGGAAGAAACCAAAGCACCTTGAGGAAACCCCTACAAGCATGGAGAGAACAAACAAACCCCACTCAGGAACGCCCTCACCGACCGTGGAGCTCAAACCCAGAACCTTCTTGCTATGAGGTAGGAGCACTAACTACTACACCACCATGCCGTTAAATGGTTGGGGTAAATATGTATCCTTTCACTCATTTGCCAAACAGCTTAATTCAACTTGGGTCACGGGAAGGCTGGAGCCCATTCAGGCCAACTCTGAGAGAAAGTGGAGTACACCCTAAACAGCTTGCCAGTCTATCACAGGGCAACGCACACAACCATTCACACACACTCACACTTAGGGACAATTTTGAACAGCCAATTAGCCTAATGTGCATGTCTTTTGAACTGTGGAAGGAAACCACAGTACTTGGAGGAAACCCATACAAGCACAGAGTGAACATGCAAACTCCACAAAGAAACATCCTCCTCGAGCCCATAATTCCAACACAGCTATGAGCTCATTCATAAAAAGGGGTGGATGGTGCTTTCCGTCCGAGTGTGTTAGGCTCCCAAATACGCAAGAGTCAGGTGGCAGCATCGTGTGTCATGTAGGGGCATGTGCATGCTTACCCTCCCTGGTTGGTGGTGGTTGTACAAATCATTAAATATCCAAATTAACCAAGGAGACATGAAGGTGAAGATGAGGTTAAATACCCAGATAGTCCCAAATACTGTGGATTTACACCAAATTAACCAAACCCATACTGTGTGTGAAATTCAGCTCTGTTGGACCCTATTTTTTCAGGGTTGAGTTGAATTGGCTGGAAAATATCTTCATGAAGAGGTTACAGATGAGAAAGTATATGTGTGTTTTAAAGCACATTAACTAAATTATATCTTAAAAGTTAATTATTGAGGGTTATCTGTCAAAACCTCGTATGACACTTTGAGTACTTTCAGGCACATAAGTGAACCAGTCTGGCAAAATGAGTCACAGTGACCAAAAATTCAAAATTGAGTTAGCCATGCCATTTAAAAGAGGAGACTCTAAGCTTTAAAATGGTATGGCTAACTCAATTTTGAATTTTTGGTCACTGTGACTCATTTTGCCAGACTGGGTCACATATGAGGTTTTGACAGAACACCCTCGTTATGTGTACCATATATGATGGAGATGTGTTTACGGTGTTATAAGAGAAAACACTCTAGACATGTTTTTTATTAAAGGTCATTTATTGTTACAGATTACTGATTATTTTTTTTTAAATCATGATCATGAAGATCATACATACCAGGGGTGCCCAATCCTGTTCCTGGTGATCTACATTATTAAAGATTTTAACTCCAACCCAAATGAGGCCCATTTGACAAATCAGATCATTGCTTTAAGTCTTCATTTCCAAGTCTTAAGTCTTGATTAGGTAATTGGATGGTCAGGTGGGCATAATTAGGGTTGAAGTGAACATCTTTGGGAAGGTAGATCAACAGTAACAGGTTTGGGCGCCCCTGATAAATATACTACTGTGTCCTTTTAGTAGCACTATGCCTGTGGCTTCAACATAATCATATTTGAATTATTAAGTTATATTACGTTATCACCTTGATCACCCACATGCAGTTGTACATTTAATTTCTCAACTCACAAAGTCTCATATCCAAACAGTATATCAACATAATATCCTCTCATGCATGTGAACTGCAAACACACCTTACTGCTGTACCTTGTTGTTCTCGCTGGTTCTTTCTTTGAGACGCCTCTTGTTCTTTATAGGTAGCTGATGCACTGTGCCGGCTCCCTCGACTCCCATACGTTCCACTCCTCTGGATGGCTGATGGTGTCCGTGCTCAGGGGATTCTAGTTTGATTAAAAATGTTAGGGAGTTAGAGGATTTGATACACCAGAGATATAGTTAGAGGATTTGATACGCCAGAGGTGCTAAATATCTTCCATATTCCAGAAGCAAATATACAAGTCCAAGTTCCTTTTTAATGAATTTGCTTTTCTGGAAAGGACTGATTCACTAATTGATGAATTTGTTCTTGTCACTAATTCACCAAACTACGAGAAAAGCCTATTTTTCTATTGGCTCACAACACACATATACATAAAGTCATAGGTTAAAGGTCAACTAACTTCTTTTGAAATGCATTTAACCTTTATTCTCTGATTTATGAGTGTTGTGAGCCAATACAAAAAAAAAAAGTCTCTTATGACTCCTATATCACTGTATTAATCAAAAAAGATAATAGAAAAAAGTGTACCTACTGCCACTTCAGCGAACACATACTCAAACATAGACAATGACCATACTTTATGTTTAAAAATATAAACTCTCTGAATACATACTACACAGGAATGGGGCCAGCTGACTAGTTCACTCTTACAGGTAACTAACAATTATGCAGCAGCGAGGTGGATGTGGCTGAATAGTCCTTAAAAGGAACGTTGAAGAGACTATTCAGTTGGCATGCACTGAGCTTGAGGTGCATAACTGTTTTAGTATATACTACACAGGAACAGACCACAGGGATCCAGAAGCTCCCGCCGAAAGAATCATTTCATAATATGCCAATATAAAACAAGCGTAGCAAGTTTGAAAGCCCCAGCTTCACCGCGCAGCAAGTAACTATCCAGAAACCAAATATAGTTTTGCCTCTGTGACCTTGAAAAGTAGGCCAAGGTCACTCACACACAAACTCATCCTAGCACTCATAGTAGTGCTTTATGCTTTATTTCTTACATTTTTAAAAACATGCAGAGCTGTGCAGCAGCATCTCTTTAACTCTCTAAGAGTTTAAAAACAAATCATATACAAACCTATTAAATAGCAAACACAAGATTTTTATCGATTATATTTACATATTTTAAACATGACAGGTGGCATAGTTTTCCACTTCGCCTTTGATATGAATAACTTTTAAATATAACTATATACTGCATACACAAATAAGATTCTAAAGGTGCTTAGGTTCCAGTTCAAGTTTTACTTGAACCCTTCAGTATTCGACACAGAACACTACAAGAGTTTATGCTGCAATAAAGACAACGAAAACTGAATTTCAGCCTTTGGTGCAAACCTTCACATCTCACACTGTGACATGTGAAGGTAATATAAACTCCTGTAGTGTTCTGTCGAATTTTGAAGGGATAATGGTTCACCGTCACGTGGCGCCCCCTGTCGGTCACTATAAAAGTAAGGAATATCATGGACATTTGAGCCCCAAAGAAAAAGAGTGGGCTAACTCCACTTTTCAAATTTATTAGGAATTTAAAAAAAATAATAATTCTTCCCTTCTCCTACATCTTTATTTATCAAGTTTTATGAGTATCTTTTCTGGGAGTGTAAACAAGTTGAATTTAATGTGATTGCAAACACATTCCTTCAGTGTTTCTTCACCTTCTTCCCATCACACTTCTTTCTATACAGCTCATACATTTTGGCAACAGTATCATCAGTAGACAGGCATCTTCTTGACACAAAGATCTCGTATAATGACTGTCATGTTTTGGAAACTAATCAATGTGCTCTATTAATCTTCGCAGGGAAGCTACATCCAAGCTTCTATTAATACTGTGCTTTCCCCACTTATTAGCGACTGGTCGTTTATTTGTTGCTGAAGTGCTCTGTTGACCCATTCATTCGAATTGGTTGCAAGGAAGAACGCATTGCACACAGTTACTACACCTTTAATACGCTTTGGATTATATCTACATGAGAAAGAATGCCGAGGCAAGTTTGGATCAGCACAATCTTTGTGTCATTTAGTTTTAGAAACATTAATGGAACCACAGGTTATAGCATTTTGATGGTTATAATTCCCAACACCTACGAACTTCAGCATCGGTTATTTTTTTCCTGCACATGTATCGGCACACATCTTTTTGTAGTGGTTGTACAGTTCTGGAAACCACAGCCGTTCCAGAGACACCTTCGTTTTTCCTGTGTTGTGTTGCTGCTTTCTTTTACTCTGCCTCAGCATGAAGGATTCATGAGCCTATTCCTCTTTCTTTTCTGGTTCTGGAAAATAGAAAAAAAGATCATTTTATCATGACCATGCTCTTGGGGTTAAATCTGATCTTAGCCACTCAAAATTTATACCAGTGTTCAATGTTGTCATATTCTGTCCAAAGAGGCAAACAACCAATCCTACACAGTTGAAATTCCATAATTTCACTAGCATTTTCTGTACCAATTGGACCAAGAGCCCCAGATTGCTGGGTCATTTAGCAAAGTAGTCAGCAAGGTGTCCTGTTTTACCTATTTTGGGTGGCCAGTAGGCAGTGTAAGCCCAACATATGGCAACAATTTTCTATTCTGTATATAATCCTATGTCCGAATCGTCAGGGGCAGTAAGACCTGGATCATATTCAACTTCACATTAGACACTACACTGGGAACATAGTAGGGATCTCCATCTGAATCATCTGCAGGGTCGCCATCTCTGTCTGAATTACAAGTATCTGTGATTAATTCATCAGTGCCTTTATCATCATTGGTTCAACTAAAGCAACAAGAAAAGTGAAAGAGTGGTCTAATTCTGAAACTGACAGTAACTGACAATAACATTTGATCCCAAAATGCAGTTAAACTGAAAATACGTAATAAACTGTTACGATGCAGATTCTATACACTTCTATTTTGAAGCATGACCTTGGCTGTTAGATTGGATCCTGCAGTTAGACCACTCTTTCACTGACTGCTCTTGTCTCCCTGGAAAGTCTGACTACTAGTACCACCTATATTCCAGAAATGGAATTAAACCATTAGCGTTCTATTGCACTAAAAGGATTTTACATCTAGGCTACCCACTATGGGTCTAACCCCAAAAATGTCAAAAGCGGGGTTGGACCACTCTTGCTCTGAGGAGCTCAATTCCGGTCTTAAAATAATCGGAAATAAGCTTTTAAATAATAGATGCTAAATTGGTGAATTTGGAAACAACTAATTTAAATAAGTTAGTTTGGTGATCACTTTAAAAGTGTAATTATTCATGATCCAATTATTGTTCAAAATAAAACTTTAGAGTAGTTAGTTAAATTCCCACCACCCAAACTCCTTTACAGCGGTACGAGATTTCAGAGTGTGACTGTGGAGATTCTGTTAAAGAGCACCAGTGAATTCTGGGGGCAGCACCATGATGTGATGTTTAGCACGTCTGCCACCCAGCAACCTGACTTTGATTTCCAGGCCTGGAAGTCTCTGTGGAGTTTGCATGTTCTCCCCATGCTTTACGCGAGTTTCCTCAGGGTGCTCCGATTTCCTCCAACAGTCCAAAGACAGTCTAACTGGCTGTTCCCTATTGCCCCTAGAAGTACGTGGGAGTGTCAATGGTTGTGTGTGACGCTCTGGCGAGCTGTTCAGGGTGATCAGCCAATGTCGGCTGAGATGGGCACCAGCCTGTCTGTGCCACTTTTCAACTGTGCGACATTGGCTGAACTTTGGAAAGGCTGGATACAAATTTTTACTTTACTGGTTTCTCATCAGCGCCCGCACCTGGAAACTGGCACAGCATCAATTTCTACTTTTTGAAAATCACATTCAAAACCTCAGAAAACAACATGAAAACGACACAGAAGGCGATTCCGTGTTAGATGTTGTGATTGGTTTAGTTCTGTTTGAAATAATGATATACTTTTAGGATTTTTGGAACTGCAAGGCTGCCTTTCTAAAGACAGTTGTTCAGAATTTTATACATGTCAAAAGCACAGGGCCATGTAAGAGACTGGTCCTCTCGGGTGACCTATACAGCTTCAGTCACTTTACCTTCATTTAACTTGAAAAGCTTTTGAACTTTGACAGGCACTGCATTTCTCTATTTAAAATAAAACGTGTACCGCATTTAGATTTTTAAAAAGTTCTGATGAGAAACTGTTTTTTGTTGTTATTGGTTTGTTTTTTGTTTTTAATCAGGCCTAAGGAAACTAAAATGCAGCTTAAGTAAATATAGCAATTTTCCAGTAAGTGAATTTAATTTGAAAAGGAAAACCAGTTTAAAAAGATAAAGCTAACATGTCCTTATAATGTGATGCACTTGGACTGTTGTTGTAACGCACTAACAGCAGTCACTGAGAGCCTTTTGTAAAGTAACCCACAAACCAGTAGTTGATTTTCGACCAGGCGCGCGCGAGGTGGGCCTCCTCGAACACACACGCTGCTGCTAAGCAACTGATTTTATCATTTTTGAGATTTAAAAAAAAAACTAAAAAACTCTTCAAAAGGAACTAACTCTTATAAATTAGTGAAACTGTGATCGACATGGACGCACATGAGGTGAGTGTTAAAGGTTTCTGAGCCGAAACTTTTCTCGTCAGTCCTCTTTAAGTCAGATTAGCCACCGCTAACCAGCTAATCTTCCCCTCATCATCATCACAAACAGCACTGAGGAACCGCTCCGGCGGCTTTTGGTGGACTTCACCGCAGTAAATTCAACACCACTCTTCCTTCAGTCGGTCGACTACAGTGGGATATTTTTAAACCAACTCGCTTTTTACGCAACTGTTAACTTTAGCGTTTAATTCGACGCTAGTTTGTGATGAAATGTCTCAGTCAGTAACTGCTGTTCCTTCGCCGGAGCTGCGCGAGAGCCTGCAGGTGTCCAGTCTGGCGCTGTTGGTCCTCGTGCTCATCCCCTGCGTGGTTCTGCTCCTGCTGTTAAACTGCCTGTTGCTGGGATACAAACTGCTCGCGCTCACGAGGAGGAAGAGGGCGCGCGGCGTTCCCGACACCATGCTCTTGCGTTCGTCATCGTCGCTGTCCACGCGCCAGCGAATCGCCCGCTTTACCGACGACGCGTCGTTCGGCCCGGTACGGAAATACACGTCCGTTTCCGAGCCGATTCTGGCGCCGCCGGTCACGTCGTCCTTCACGTCATCTGCTGAGCGGAGAGCCGCGTGCGGACAGCGCTGCCGGTCGGAGAGTCTCGCGCAGCCGAACGGGACCACCTACGCTGGCTCCGGCTGTCTGCGCGTGCCGAGCACACTACTGCGCGTCACCGGCTCGCGTGCGTGGCGACGTAGCGCCCCGGTGCTTTTACAGTCCAGCGACTCGGAGATGGAGCGCGAGAATGTCGCACCGCCGAATTCTCCAGAGCAGCTCGTGACCCAGAGCAGGGTAAGAGTCCTGACCGAGCCTGTTCCAAACCCAAATACTACTCCAGGACGGTATGATTGAATACCAGTGTGGAAGGGTCTTATTACTCTTATTATCTTTGTGCATCCGCCCTCTTATAATAAATCAGTCAGAATAAATAATGTGTTTGTATACAGCAGGGGTGCAAAACCCATTTTCACTGAGGGCCACATCACTGCATTTAAAAACAACCGAGGGCCCGAATAACCCCCGAACATCTAGGCCGAGTCACCTTGGCCACAGCATATGATGATGATCCTCCGGGTACTCTGGTTTCTTCCCACAATCCAAAAACATTCAAGATCTCAAGCCCACTGAAGACCTTTGGGATCAACTGGAACGCAGATTGCACACCAGCCTTTATTATACTTTTCAGAGGGCTGACATTTCTGTATTTAAAATCCTGGAATAAGTAGAGTTTCACCTGTATTCAGGGTGTACCTGAAATAACCATAAAAAGCACTATACCCTGAAATTTTATCCTGTGGATTACTAGCGTCGGCTGAACCAATTCGGAACAACCATTTCCCCCCGAAAGTGACGTGAACTTGTCCGTTTTTAGGCATAAAAGCTTGAGCTTTGTGCCAAGTCTCCAGGTCTGCCTGGCGGTCACGCCGATAGCATGTTGGTTTTGAAGTGGTCTACACAGACTACTGAATTGTGTCCAAAAGGAAATGTTTGCAGAGTATGGCCTGTGCCGATTTTCTGTTATGCTTACCACAATTTCTGTTCTTGTTGTTTGTGCAGCTGTATTCTTTGCACGCCACCATTTTCCTGGCGATGCAGCTCAGCACTTGCCGATGATGTGTTAGACCGGTGTCTGCTGCACAGGGTCAGTGTCGAGTCCATTGCAGCCCAGTCAATAGGAAAAAACAACATTGCGTCACTACCAGGGCAGGAACAGGCATTGAAGAAGGCAACATGTCATTGCGCATGCCATGTTGTAGTAATAGTAGTAGCGTGGCAGCGCTGGTGCATGCCTGAAGGGGCAAGGACAGACATTACCTGACGGAACCACTGATGTCACATGTGACCGTTTTAAAGAGCTAATAATACAAATTACGAAACAGAAAATAACCCATTTTATGTGCATCTTTTTTTTGTGTGTGTGCAGCACAGTTCATTACCTGCACTGGTGCACAAGAATAGGGCCGTAGAGCTGGAGCTGGTCTCTCTCGATAAGGTTCACATGGAAGGCGAAATCATCAGCAGCATCCCCCTGGAAAACTCATGCTTCATAGCATCCATGAGCTCTTCTGCTGCCGGACCTGGCCTGGACAGTGACTTCGGTGCCAGTGCAGGTGAGTTGCAAGCTGATTATAAGATTTTCATTACGTTTTGTATTCGGTGTTCCTGAGGTTTGACGCAGTAAAAGGTATTTTCTTAGCCAATTTTCAAATTATTGTGGTTAAAGTGTTGTTATAAAAAATTATTCCACTTCATGCTAGCAATAGCTACTTCACTTCACCTTACACTGAAGTCACGGATTATGTTATGGTACAGCTTTTGTTCCTGGGTAGAAAGTTTTGTTTTCTAATTAGTTATACTTTAACAGAAAATGGCTACTGTGACCAGGATACTGGTATTTTTTGAGAAAATGGGCAAATTTGCATCATTTCATTCACATAAAGTATGAAAAAAGTACCACTATTGGGTCTCCTGAGTGGCGCATCGACAAGTTGCCTGACTATCAACCTGAAGTTCAAATATAGGTTGATGCCGCAGCCACCTGCGACTGGGAGCTAATTGGCCGAGCTCCCCTGTCACTCACAGTGATCACTAACCAATCCAATGGGCGTTTTTGAGCTCATTTGTACTAAGGGCCGCTTTCGAATGCTCTTGCACAGCAGTTTGTAAAGAGGCGGGTGGCAGCATCGCATGTCACAGAGAGGGCATGTGCATTCTTGCTTGTGCCCCTCCCTGGTTGTTGGAGGTCGTATGTGATAGGAAAACCACACTTGATGAGTGGGAATTGGATACGACTGAAATTAGGGGAGAAAATGAATCCAATGAATCCTCTTTGGGGTATGGTGAATGAGCTAGAGGAAGAGGAGAAGGGTGTTGTTCCCATCGTGGAGTAGCAAGGCTTTGAGGCTCCCGTATGAGCTGTCACCGAAGAAGCACCCTTCATTTGGACTGTAGCTAATTCCGATTGTCTCATCGAGACTGGCCACTTTGTGCCAGAAGCACCACCCAACTTGACAAGTAAAGATGCTGAGGCTTTCTATGACCCATGACTTGCACACTATCATCGTTGCACTGCTTCAGCCTAGATGTCATTTGTTTGATAGTGGAGTTTGTGTCCAGGATCTCTAATCACGGTCTTTTTGATTGGGGTAGTATGGGTTCTCTTCTCGGCTCTACCTCTTAAATTGAAATCTGGATCTACAACATGAAGGATTGGGAACAGCAAACTGAAGACAATGTGGCACTGGGGTTGTGGATGAGTAACGTCTGGATATTTGATAGCAGCTGCATTTTCCCCACTCTGCAGTTTGGAGGGTGGACCATGGTGAGCAGATACTTGAGTGGTCAGTGGATGTTTTTCTTAAACAGGGGTTTCCAACCCTGGTCCTGGAAAACCCCGTCATGCTCCCAACACACCTAATTTAACAAATTATTTAATTATCAGCAGTTCATGAATGGAGGTAAGTGTGACCAAGTAGGGAAAACCCCAAGAGCTTTTATTAATGGGTGAATTTGTCTTGAACATTTTCTTTTACAAATGGTGAAAATTTGCCAGCTTTTGTAATAAAAAAATTTTCTGAGTGAAATAGTAGGTAAATTCTTGTAATAGTGGGGTTCCCCTTTAGCCTGTTTTTTTTGTATATTTGAATTATGTCCATATTTCAGGTGTGTGTAATGAAGAGGGTGTAAAACTGTACACATAATTATCCAGGTGTGTCTTTGCGCATCCTGTCGGCGGATAGTGACGGTTTTCCAGGAGTGACTTGGGCATCTGGTCTCGAATGGGATTATTACGACCCTAGTTACGTCACGCAGAACCACGTTCCCAAACACAGACACCACGCACCGCCTGTCACAACCAAACAGTACTGGGTCTAACATTCATCCCTCTCCTGGTTGGAGCTGAAGAACTGTTTTAAGCTTTTTCCACACACACCCTGACCACTTTTTCACATGTATATTTGCACAGTTCATGTTTCTAAACTTAAATAATTCTTTTCAAAGAATTACCCACTTGTGTGTTTAATCACAAACATTTAATATACACTTGGCACTAATATACACAGTGTGCACTAATTTGTTTTGTATGTATTGAGTCACTGTCAACCTCATGAAGTTTGGGCTTTAGAGCACATTTAACACAAGCACTAAATTATTTTTTTACTGACCACTTAAGAGTGTGTAAATAGCCTTTAATTTTGTCTAAATAAAATATTTTACTACCAGTAATTTAAAAGAAAAGTTTGATCAAAATGCTGTGAATTCCATGAAACTTAATGGAACACTGGATATGGGAGTTTAAAAAGGAAGTATTTTCTACACTGGTTTCAGACGACTGACATTATTCATACAACTTATGTAAAGTATACACAGGTCAATGCATCATGGGATTTTCATCCTGGACAAACTGCTTTAAACAATTCAGTAACTATGGATGTGTGTGTTCTAGTGGAAGACTTTCCAGAATTAAAAGGATACCTTCAACATGCACTGTTCACGGTTAGGTGACAGTACTGATACACAAGTTTAACTTTAATCAAATCGTTGTTTGTAGGACATTAGGAGCGGAACACAGGACAACCCTTTATCATATGTGGTGTTGGCGGAACAAGCTTCCTATTTGGCAATCTTGTATTGCCTGTTATCAAAGTAAAAAAGCCAAACAAGGTGGTGGATCCCATCAGACACCCGGAAGTGCTTGAGAAATGGCCCAGAGAAAATTTATGGTCAAACTGACAAGCCTATACACACACCCCTTAGGATACCCACATGCCAAATTTCAGAATGACCAACCCAACCGGTTTGGAGAAATAGTCCATACAAAATTTAAAATGGCCACAACAATACCTGCTGGCAGAGGAGTGAGTGAGTAAACAAACAAACAAACAAACAAACAAAAATCTTTCCTGGGTTATGTATCAGTCGAGATACACATCAGTAACCTGAATGAGTCAATAAATTCAATAAAAAGAGACAGAAGTAGAGTGTGGAACACTTTATTTTGTTATATTTATGTACATTGATCAAGTGCCACCCAAACTTTAACGTTCATATAAACTTAACTGGAGCACTATATGCAAACATTGAGAAGGATGAGGAGGGGGGGAATTACTCAAAGCTAGACAAGAAGTTAAGCACGATTTCTTTCAGCTTGGCATCCGATGCTTCAGAGATCTTGCCATCAGCCCTAGAACAGAACAGTACATTACTTTCACAATCTTAAAATATTTAACACATTAAAACTGACCAAAAAGGTGTCTGGATCTTCAGGTTCATATCAAACGTTACCTTTCACAACTCAAATGTTCTTTATTAAATTAACTTTAGTTGCTGTTAATTCTGATCACTTTGTCCTACAAAAGGTCCAAGTGTGTTACCTGATATTAGCAAGCAGTTCTTGGTGCTGGCTGAGAATGTGTTGCAGGAAGGCTCGCTCAAACTTTGTAATCTTGCTTGGTTCCATCTTGTCCAGGTGGCCCCTCACACCAGCATAGATGACTGCAACCTGCTCCTCGATGGCCATGGGAGCTAGGAGATAGAGGAGCATTGTAAGAGGCAGTCTGGTAAAGAATGTGTTTGACCACAAATTTCCCCTGGTACAGGCATCATTAGATTTTCTTTGGGTTTATTTAAGAGAAAAAAAAAAGGGGGAAAAAAAAAACCCCACCCAGCACACTCACAACAAAAAAAAAAAAAAAAAACCCTATCTAATGTTAAGTGGCTATAGCCAATATATCCAACCAACCACTGGTCCCCAGACAATACAATGTAGGAGTGGTGCAGCACTGTCTACAGGCACAGCTCCAAACCCAACATTCTAGAAATCATTTTGAACCATCCCGATTTTTCAATGTAAAGCAGCATAGTGGGTCTAAAATTTCACACAGCAAAACTGACTGTCACACCAGTTTATTTTAAATGTAAAATGTTTTCTACATTCACTCAGTCGTTGATCGTTTGCTTTCTCACTCACAGTTATGAACACCCTCACAAATCTATCCAAAACTGACTCATTCACGTATCCTCTGCCAACTTGGTCCAATTTCTTAAGACACCATCGTATTACCAAGCATATACAGACAGCTACCAACAAATTAACATTTAAAATACATCTGAGCTTTCCTTAAGCTTAGTAATCTATACACAGCTGCTAGTATATCAACTGCTCTTTCTAGTGCACTGTGAGAGTACTTGGCGATGAAAACTTCACAGAAGCACCAAACACAGTATACGGAAAACGTCTAATCCAAGAAAGCATGGGGGCCTCCTTCCACACAACCTACTCACTAAAGATAGAAAGTGATATCAAATTGTTAGCTAATCCTGCCCCTACCACCCACCAGAAACACTAATTATTTGTGAAACAGACAAGACTGTAGAACACTAGGAAAGACAGCAGCCATGCCTGAGCTTTTCTTATCTGGAGCAATGGGACATGGGGACTACTCACCATACTGGCCCTGTTTCAGCAACTCTGTGAGTCGAACACCTCTGTTGAGCAGCTGCTGAGTGGCTGCATCCAGATCAGAACCAAACTGTGCGAAAGCAGCAACCTCACGATACTGAGCCAGCTCCAGTTTCATTGTACCAGCAACCTAAAGAAACATTTCAGGTGTTTAGGTTGCCTTACACCAAAATGGACTAAAAGCGAAATCACCTTGAGATTAATGACCGTTTACCTGCTTCATAGCCCTGGTCTGGGCAGCAGAGCCCACACGGGACACAGACAGACCGACGTTAATGGCAGGTCGGATACCCTTGTAGAACAACTCTGTCTCCAAGAAGATCTGTGGGTTTGGAACAACAAGTTAAAAACCATTATGCTTTAACTTTAATTACAGAGATTGTGCAAAGACGCTGCAGACAAGACCGCTCACAGTGCACCAATCAGAGGGGCAAGTTAACAGTTACACCAACCTGTCCATCAGTGATGGAGATGACATTGGTGGGAATGTAAGCAGACACGTCTCCAGCCTGAGTCTCAATCACAGGCAGGGCTGTGAGCGAGCCACCACCGAAATTGTCGTTCATCTTGGCTGCTCTCTCAAGCAGACGAGAGTGCAAGTAGAAGACGTCTCCTGGGTAAGCCTCACGCCCAGGGGGACGACGCAGCAACAGGGACATCTGACGGTAGGCTACAGCCTATAGAGACCAGAAGTTTGATACTATGAACAATGTATTTAAGAATTAAATATGAATGTCTGGAGGGATCGAGCCAGTTAACAGTTAAATTCACAATTAGCATAAGCCACCATTTGCTACATCTGAATAACTTTAAAACAGAAAATAAATAAACTGTCAAAATGTCTTCAAGTAAGACCAGAATAGGCCATGTTTCATAATGGGGATCTTTTATAATACACAGACTTGGGCACACAACACGGAGCTCCTGAGGGATGTTGTTATAAGAGTAGGGGGGTCCTTTAAGTCTCGTCTGCATTTCCCAACTCCAGTCTGGAGTGAAAGCATAACACCAGATTTTCTTTAACACTCTTCACTAGCTGACTGCCACATTAATTTGTATCACCTATCTTGTCAGTTTAATTACCTGTTGAATGAGTCCATGTTTCGTGTTTATGTTTGGTGTTTTGCTTGACAAAGGTTTATCTGCTTATCTGAGTTCTGAGGACAGTGGCTTATGAGCCTATAGCCTTTTTGTGCTAGTTTCATTTTTTTTTTTTTTTTGGGGGGGATGCACCAACCTTAATGGGTTTCCTATGATGGCACAGACAAGGGACAAGCATCAAAGTCATGTTCCATGCCCATGTCGCTCTGCTCAGGAGCACCACCATTATGAAGTTTACTATACAATAATTACTGACTTTTCATTTAGCACATTTTCTCCTCAAGTTTAATTTTTGAGAATCTGAACTGACTTTCCTACAAGCATATTTTTAGGGGCAGCTGTTGAACACTCAGGTCAACTCCCAAACCAGGAAGTGCACAGAAGGGAGGGGCAATTACAGTGTACTATATTGAGAAGATTGAGAAGTGCAGTTATGGGACATATGACCAGCACCCCAAAGGACTACTGACAATCCTTGTTTCTGGAATATTGAAACATCCAAATGTAGTGACACACAAACTTGGAAGAGTAAAGCTGGGGTTGGTAAACTGGAAAGCTAGCAAAATATGAAAGTTTTATCTATTTCAGGGCTCTAGCTAAACCCTCCCCTGCACTTGGCGGTCCTTCCAAATAAACAACCCACACTTGAGCATGGTTCTGACTGCAGGCTGGTGCATGGCAGGGTCACACACGAGCGGAGAGACACAGGAGAATCCGATTGGCCGTTTCATAGCAGACTACGAGACAGTGATTAATCTGCATTTTAACAAAATTTCAGTGGCCACAGATGACAGTTTTTCCTGACCATTTTCAGACCTCACTGGTTATTGAATGCTGTTATAGCACAAAGACTATTTCAACCAATAGGGTTTGTATTGACTATTACACTTAACAACCACAGCTAAAACACAGACCTGCCAATTACAATCAAAACAAGGAGGAGGGAGAATCCATCAGAAGCCACTAGTAGTCCAATGAAAATTTTCCCAGCGATTAAGATTCACAAATTGAATCCTTTAATTACTGATTCTTGAGAATGTTTGCAAAAACCGAATTTGAACTGGAGACAGTAACACTGAGTATTTACACACATTAAAAAGGTCTTAGTAGCCAAAATAAAGGCAATATTACCACTTTAGGCATCCATCACTCACCTGCTTGGAGAGATCGTCATAGATGATAAGTGCGTGCTTGCCATTGTCCCTGAAGTACTCGCCCATGGAGCAGCCCGAATAGGGTGCAAGGTACTGCAGTGGGGCAGCATCAGAAGCTGTAGCAGAGACCACGATGGTGTATTTCATGGCATCAGCATCAGTTAGCCTCTTCACCAGCTGAGCCACAGTGGATCGCTTCTGTCCAATGGCCACATAAATACAGTACAGCTTCTTCTTCTCATCTGTGCCATCATTAAAACGCTTCTGGTTGATGATCGTGTCAATGGCAATGGCAGTTTTACTGTTAAAGCAACCATCAAAATGGTGAGCAATTTATCGAAGTCAAGTTTATAAAAAAAAGCAAAATATTTGTGAGAGATATATTTCTGATGCTGGGTCAAATGTAGCAGTCTATTTCTCTAATACCCAGTCTGTCGATCTCCAATGATCAGCTCTCTCTGGCCACGACCAATGGGCACCAAACTGTCCACAGCCTTGATACCAGTCTGCATGGGCTCCCTCACAGAAATACGGGGGATGATGCCTGGAGCCTTCAGACCAACACGCCGGCGCTGCTTAGATCCCAAAGGACCCTGGAGCAATACAGAGAATACAGCATGCAAGACTGAAGAGTTTTACCAGTCAAACAAACAGAAACTGGACCCAGACACTCATTTGTCTGTTCTCCAGTAAAGCCTCATGATCGTACCACACTATAAAGTATAAAAGTTTCAGTACACACTGCATTTTTCTTTAAAGTAAAAAATCCAACAAGGTAACATTTAATCTCTATCAACTGCTCTTTCTGCTAAGCCAGTATTATGCTTAGTCATTTATACACACAAACTTTATTTGGCAAAGCAAGGATCACCGCAAATGATGCATTTCAACATGCAATACAAGTCTGCATACTTCATAAGACAGACATATTTCTGTATTGTTCAAACATCAGAACAGAATTAGCGTTCCGTAACATGTTTAACTCTATACAGTAGGCGAAGTTCATTTAAAATTCTGGTTTGGCTTCAACTACAATGCTATTGACTCATAGCACATCTGTGTTGGCATTCGCATCTACCAACATACAGTCCTGCTATGGTAATTTTGTGGATCTAGTTTGATCTGTCAAATGACCAAGCAAACCACGTTTCGTTCCCTGTGATCAAAGTCCTATTTGTCCACTTTATAAACTAATCCTTAGGGAAAAAAGTTCAAGTTATCAAACAGGGCTCCGTGTACCTTTCCATCGATGGCATTTCCCAAAGCATCAACAACACGGCCAAGCAGCTCCTCGCCTACTGGCACGTCCACAATGGCGCCGGTTCTCTTCACGATGTCTCCCTCCTTGATCAGCTTATCATTACCAAACACCACGACACCAACGTTATCGGGCTCCAAGTTCAGAGACATACCCTAAATGAAACGTACACAAAAAGGGTTTAGCATTATTACTATACATACACACACCTATAGTTATTTACTCATTCACTTTCATCCCATCCACATCAACCTATTCCCAAAAGGGCTTTTATATTTTTAGGATAAGAGGCCAGACTTTCAGATGACAGTGCAAGAGGGGCAACAAAACCCACTCACCTTCAGGCCAGAGGAGAACTCCACCATCTCTTCAGCCTGCACATTCCTCAGTCCATACACACGAGCAATACCATCACCGATGGACAGCACACGGCCAGTCTCCTCAAGATCAGCACTGGTATCGGCACCCATGATCTTCTCCTCCAGAATGCTGGAGACCTCAGCAGTGCCTGGACAGGACACCAAAAGGTCACTAGGTACAGTTGTCAAAAATACCAGAACAAAAGCAAGTGTTTTTGGCTGCCAATCCAAGCACTTACCAGTCTTCTGCAGCCATGGGGCGGCTGTGTGCAAGTTCTTCACCCCGACACAAGCAGCAGCTACATTCTTGGAAACCTGTTTAATGAATAAATAAATAAAAAACCAAAAGAAAAATCATGCTGTTGATCCTTTAACCAGATGCCCTTTACATGTAGCATGCTGTTGACCTTCAAGTGCTACAGACTAAAATGGCATTCACTAAGATTTAAATCATCTAAAAATGTATTATATAAAAAGACTTTTAAATGAAAACCTGTAGACATGCTAAACCAGCCACAGACACGTCAATGCTAAGTAATCAATGCTAGCGTGTTAGCCTGCAGTGCTAAACCGAGGAACCAGGAGCTGTGTTAGAAAACTGAGCTTTGATTTAAAAAGTAAACGCACTGACCACGATGAACAGTCAAATAAACACCGTACAAGATTAAATTCTTTAATTATGCCACGCCTTCACTTACAGGAACAACTTAACCGCATAACTGACCAAATCCTGACCTTCACTAGCTAATGTCATTCATCTGACACGGGTTTATTATTGCACATTCTACCTCAAAACAACACCATGCACAACAGAATGTCATTAAATAAGGTTATTTGGTTATGCATCTACAGGAATCGCTGCAAATATTACAACTCTGACAAAACTTAACGCAAAATGCAGCAGTAACAGCAGCAGGCCGCCCAGGTGCAAGATGGCGGCCGCACACACGCCATCAAGGCGCTGACATTCAGAACAGACCGATTATAAACAGCGCTGTTCACACACTAAACACGCCTAAATGACTCAGAAATACTCACGAATGCAGCCCGACGAGGCAAAGTGCGGGCAAGAGCCGCGGCGACGCGAACTGACAGCATGTTTTGAAGTTTAAGTGCGACGCTCGTCCTCCTCCACCGAGCAGCTTCTGGCGCAAGGAGCGGAGTGAACGAAATGGAGGACGCCGGCACGAGCTCATATAGAAAGGTCAACGCATGACCCGGAAGTAGTATACAAAGCCTCTTTGTTTTTAAACTTAAATTGTTAAATGGAGTAAAGGGTGCTGGTTATTATCCTTAGATAGATATTTAAGGGTTATTTCAGTCATTTCTAAAAAAAATATTTAAGGTTTGCATATTTATTTAATTTTTTAACCCCAAAGTCCTTTCACGTATGACTTTGGGACTTTGAAATAAAACCAGAGCGCCGCCGGTCACTGAGCCCTTTATACCGCTGGAGACGTGCACAGCTCAATAATGTGAAGCTAGCGGCCGCCATATTGGTACGCCCTACTCCGGCAGGAGAAGCATGGGGAGTTTATGGTGTTTTTGTCCTTTTTGTGATGTTATCTTAATTAAAATATTAACGAGATTTACCCAATTATATCTTTCAAATAATAAATTACCAGCAATATATGTTTACATGAACAAACTGCAAGATCTTAATCAAATACTTATCCACATAACTGACCAGTCTTCATATTTTGTTAGAGTTACGCCGATTTCCACACATGAATTCCTATTAAAATTTGCCACAAGTGCTACAGTTACTTTGTTGTCGTTTTCATTAATTGAGGTTGTTCGTATGGACATTCCTTTTGGAATAAAATATGTCACGTGTTTCATATTTTGCACCTGTTCATCTGTGCTGCTTGGAATGATAGATTTCACTTTTTTATGGGCATGGAATCTGAAAATTTATCCCTACTATCTGCTGGTTGAAAATCATGGCATTTGCATTTATTTATTATGGGCATGCAATCTGAAAAATGTATTAAGTAAAGGTTGTTATCAGGCTATTTCAGAGAGCAACTCATAAACCATAACATGATTGAAGATCCAAACAGATAGGCAACACTAACAGTAACATAGGACATGGCTAGATCTATTTAATATCGCTAACCATTAACGCCAGCTGTTCATTTATAAAAGGCACTTGGAAACAGTGACTTTATATAGAGACAGGCCTAAATTGAATTCATCTACATTTTTTGTTTATTTTGGCACACAACAGTGAGACTGGAAGGTGTGTCACACACTAAAATTCCACATTTGCATTTGAAAGCACTAGCCTTGTTACAGCATTTATAACACATATATAAGCACATACACTAAGGCCAAAGCACGTAGTGCAAGGCAAAGTTTACCAGTGTGATACAGCTCATCAGGAGCATGCAGCATGCAGCGCCAAGCACTGTAAAAAATAAAAATAATATACCAGGACAAACAGATAGATTGGCAGAGCAGCCAAGTTTAAAAAGTAAAAATATGTAAAAATGAATAAAACAAAACATTAAACCAAGTACCAAGTATGACCAGGATTCATGATTGCTAAAGGGATAAACTTTTCATTCACACTCTGTATTAATACATATCACAATATACAATATTAAACTTTATAAAATAATACTAAAATTATACATACAAAATGAGCAACTATTTTAATACTTGATGCCTAATCATAAAACAGAAGAGTTCCACTTTGTTTCCCCCCTGGGAATTTAAATTTCATAAAACACTCCGTTCCTCCCATAGTTCAAAGACATGCACATAAACTTAACTGGCTGTTCCAAGTTGGGTAAGTCAGGCCCCAGTCTCCCCAAGACCCTAATATAATTAAGTGATTAAGTAAATGAGTGAGTGAGTGAGTGAATTCATACATGACTAAGACTCATGAAAACCACCGAATGTCCGCATTTGAAAAATGGAGTTTTGTTACCTGGAATTTAATACTCTTTATGTAGAAAGTAGGAGTGTTGAGGACCTTGTCCAAAAATCCATGTCATCCAATGACCAATAGTTTTTGTTTTGGGTACTTGAATAAAGGTATGTCAGAAGTGATTTTTGGCATTGTCACTTACTTTATTGATTAACTTAACCTTGTTAAAACATGTGTAAAACACAGGGAGTGGTTAAGGCTCTGGGTTACTGATCCTGGGTACTTAAGGAAGGTTTTTAACCCTTATTAACCAAGATAATTGTAAGTCACTCTCAAGTAAAGCATCTGTACTGTAAATACTCCAAATTGAAAATGCCTGCAGACATTAAAAACTGAAAATACAAGTTTTTTTGGTAATTTCGATGGGGTGATAGACCCATAAAATGTACATGCCTTAGTAGAGATATATATATATATATATATATATATATATATATATATATATAAATTTTATATATATATATTTTTGTATATATATTTTTTTAATATATATACTTTTTTCTTTTTTTTTTAATAGACACAGGGTGTAAAGACACATCTTTATACCCTGAAGAAGTTTCCATAAGCCTACTTTACTAATTTAAACATCCCCAAGAAATTAAAGAAGAAACCTTTGTCGATTCTTCACTAGCCCAGTAGGTGGCGGTAATTCAACATTTACTCCCACTTTACTTCAAAGGTCGCAGTAGAGAAGGAAGAAGTTCCGGAAATTCTGGTCACACTCCATACCACTTGGTGGCGGTAATGCACCAATTCGTTGTTTGCCAACCGCCATTAAACACAAAAAGAAGAAGAAGTAGTAGTAGTTCCGGACGCTCCATGGCGGGATGTTTTAATGTTTGTGTACATTTTATTTCTGAATTTTTAACCGAGTTCTGTGACGTTTCAACAGCAGAATTATGTGTGAAAAGAACAAGAGGGTGAGCAGCGTCCTCGTCCTAAATGAAAAATAAGTTAAAGTGCATCAGCATGGGTTTTGTTTTTCCAGTTTTAACCCAGTTTGCTCTGTAGGTGAGTCGGTGGCTCGAGACGGTGTTCGGTACCGAAGGAGTACCGCGGTTTGAAGTGAACACGCGCACCATCGAGCTGCTGGACCAGCTGGCCCAGATCAGTGAGCTGAGGTGTAAAGAGGTGGCCTTACTGACAGACAGCTACAGACACCAGGCAGCAGAGTACAGCAGTGATGGTACATCTCATCCACACAGCATACTACACAACACACAGGAACCAGTGAAACATTACAATTATAATCTGATATTCTGGAAGCATTTGTTTGGTTAAATTATAGATCAGTGCTCATAACTGCTCTGAGGGAAATCACATTGTCAGTGTATCCCCTTATAACACCCCCCGCCCCCCAAGGACTTTTAGTTTAGAAATGATTTAATTTAGAAATAATTACATTTTGCAAGAATAAACACTTTTGTATTTAGTGGGTCACACGGAATCGGCGCTGTGGGGCCGGTGGTGTCATGGTTAGGGTGCTGGGCTCATGATCGAGAGGTCGTGGGTTCGAATCCCTGTTAGTCCCCCATCCAGGACGAGTTAAACTTCTAGTCAAGTCATGCTAAGGGAACTGGGGATAAGCTCCGCCCTGATGAGCCAGTAGGTTCATGGGTAAAAGTCCACCTGACCTGACCTTACCTTACCTTACCTATATATTCACTGGTCACAACACCACAAACTAACTGTTCTTATATTAACATTAACAAAATACAATAATTTGTGTTAAAATAGTTAAAATAAAGCACTGAGAGAAAGCAAATGCAAAATACACAAATGAGTTTTGGCTGAAATCTCAATATATCACACATTATATATATATATATATAATGTGTGTGTTTTTGTATATTAGGGATGTGAATCTAACAACAGTTCACGATTCAGTTCGATTACGATTTTTGGGGTGACGAATCCATTCTCGATTCAAACCGATGTTTGATTCATAACCATTACAAACAAAGGGAGCCAATTTCACCAGTAACTACATTTTTCTATAAGCTAGGAACAACTCTTCTATAAGAAAGAAAGAAATTATATTACTAGACAGCTGGTTTTATAGATGTACATGGGATTTAAGTGAATGGGAGTTTAGTGAGGTGATGGAGTGTGTGTTGATCAGGAGTTGGTTGTGCTGCTTATCCGGTTCTTTTAGCTCCGGGTGATGGTGTAAGATGTGGGCTCAGGGATGTGGAGTGTTCCCGAAATACTTGACTTTTATTTAGCACACTGCATGTGTCATGTCAAGCTTCTTACCCGGAAATTGTAAAATCCGAAGTGCAACATTTACTTTCAGCGAAGACGGCGCTGGCTGTATTTCTTTTTCCACATGCATGTCAAAGCTGGGCTAAAAGCTAGTTCTGTACCCGCCACTCACTGGAACAATTCACGAACGGAGCCCGCGTCTGGACAAACGGTACGCGCTGTGAGTAAGGTTGGAAATTCTCAAAAAAACGTGTTCTTAAAAATCGATTTAGAATGATAATAAATAAGAATCGCGATTCAGACGTGAATAGATGTTTTTTTGCGGCACCCATAGTGTGTGTGTGCATGTTTCACTATCAGGGTATACTTTTTGGGTTCACAGGAGCTCGCAAATAAAAAGCTCACTAAACACATTATCTGAGCAGGTTTCATGCAACATTAGTTGTATATATTATTAACTGCAGTGACAGCAGCATCAGTGACAATCATTGTGGTTTTCACATTTTTTGACGGACATGCTCATCAAGCTGATGTGGAATCTGTACAAGTATTTCACATCCAATCCCAATTATATTTTTCTGCGAGCTATACAGTACAATTCTGCTTTAGAAAAAGCTATTAATATCTGAAAAAACATCCTGTCCTCCACATGTAATGTCCGCATTCCGGAGAAGACATTTTTGATGGCCAAAGGATCCTGACAAAGCCACTTAGATTATAAATAGAGCTTACATGCAGCAGAACATCTTTCTAGATTGTCTGAAAATACCCCTTCAAAAGTTAAAGTAAGTTAGTAATACACTATATACTAATAGTAAACACTACTATTTTTATTACTTGGTCAAAATATTTTCCTCTGATAACAATATTTATTGGATTTCAGAAAAGATTTCACTAGTGTAGCGGGGACTACTCTTCCCCTATAAAACAGTAAACAAGAGACAGTCATAAAGTGTCTAATTAAAGGGGTCCCGAGTATAATTTTGAAAAGTCAATCATTTACCGTAGCACAAATCAACTCTACATGTAAAGGCGGTCACAGGCATATAACCATTCACACCTAGGGGCAATAATATCCAATTAACCTAGTGTGCATGTCTTTGGACTGTGGGATGAAACTGGAGCACCCAGAGGAAACCCATGCAAGAAAGGGGAGAACATGGCAACTCCACACAGAAACTATTAATTTTATATCATCGTGTCGTAATGCTCACTAACACAAGGCCATGCAGAAAACAGTACTCACACAGGGACCAAATTATTTTAGTTCAAATCCTACAGCACACACAATCATGACATGGATGATCAGTTATTGGCATTTTATTAAAATGTGCGCTGATAAAATGAATGTATCGATAACACGGTAATGAGAGATTTTGCTCTTTGCGACACACTGATCGCTGGGTGGACAATAGTATGATGTACAGGGAGTAGATGACAAACACGGTAAAACTGTGAGAGAAAAGTGGATGGGATAGAAACTTTTTTTTAATTTTAATTTTTATTTTGTAGCCACTCACTTGCAGGAAGTGTTACATCAGGGTGCCGGCCTTCAGCCCAGAAGTGTTACCAAATCCACCTCGGATTTTTTGTCTGTGCTAGAGGGAACTGCTGAGATCCTTAAAGTTAGAGACACATCAATTGCAAGGTAATGTATCTACATTAATGTTCAATAAAAAGCACATTAGATATAAACACCTATATGTTTAAGAAAACATAGAATGATTTTCTGAAATCTGCTTAAAATCAAAGCGCTCAGTGTGGCTAACGAATACAACCTGGTCCATGCTTTATTGTCCATGTGTCTGCCATCAGCTGAGAAACTGCTACAACTGAGAAAAGAATAAAGAATTTCTCTGTTTATTCTACTTTTACATTTTTAAACACCAGTCCTGCATTGTAGTGAAGTTGACTGACATTGATTAACTCCTGGCTTTACAGCTTTGTTCCTGCAATTAATAAATTGACTAATGACCTGGCTGAGGCAGAAAAGACTGACAGGAAGTTGGAGCAGGAGCTCGCTGCTGTGAGGAAGAAAATGACAGCCACAATAATTCTTCGGAAGAAACTTCAAGAGTAGGAACAAACGCAAGCACACACACACGATAGTGCATTCAGAAATTATTCATGGATCTACAGATTAGAAAAAACAATGCTTTTATATTTGTACAATGCACTAAAGGTATTTGGTGTATGTTAAACAACTTGCCACATTTGGTTGTGGATACCCTTTATTTTTTTTTTGGTGAGCAAAAGTTTTGGAACAGATTAAATGACATACTTAACTTGCAGTGAAGGTGAGGTGGATGTCCTGAAATCTCGACATGCAGAGCTGTTAATTGTTTAAACAATCCGTCCAACAGGGTGCACCTTGGCAACAATAAGTATGTCAGTCACATGTTCTAATATTTTTGATCACTTGAATGACATGGCATCAGCATATTAAACAATTACTTTTTCAAACAAATAAAGCACCAACTCATTTGTTTTAAGGTGCTAATAATAAACTTTAACATTATTCTCTATGTTTAAAATCACTGAATTCTCTCCCCTTAGAGTGGCACAAAAACTGCTAACTTCTCACAGGAGTAATGAAAATATACCATTATCCTCCACATTAGCACACAAACACAAATATTTTAATATAAACCTGTTCTATATGTTTCAAGTTTTCCTTTTCATACAATCTAAGAAAAAGCTTTATAAAAAAAACTATAAAGAAAAGCTGAACTTAAGACTTGTGTATAACACTGGTGTGTTGTTTGTTTGTTTGTTTGTTTGATTTTAGGGACTTAAAGAAGATCACACAGATTCAGCAGGTTGAGGCTGCCACAGCCGAAGAAAGGCTCCTCAATATGGACTTCATGAAAAACAAGTCCAGAGACCTGACCTATAGAAATAAGATAGCACAGGTGTGTGTGTCTTGTGGATTCTGTATCATAATGCAGAAAATAGTACTCGTGCGATCGAATTGCGAGGATCTTGAAAGATGTTGGTGGAATCGTGGTGATCTCGAGGGAACTTCGTGGAATCGCGATGATCTCGAGGGAACTTGGTGGAATTGCGATGGTTTTGAGGGAACTTGGTGGAATCACGATGATCTTGAGGGAACTTGGTAGAATCGCGATGATCTCGAGGGAACTTGGTGGAATCGCAATGATCTTGAGGGAACTTGGTGGAATTGTGATTGTTTTGATGGAACTTGGTGGAATTGCGATGGTTTTGAGGGAACTTGGTGGAATTGTGATGGTTTAGAGGGAACTTGGTGGAATTGTGATGGTTTAGAGGGAACTTGTAGTAGAGCTGAGCAGAGCTTAAGAGAGTGTAACAGACGTATACACTACATGGGAGCATAAGAAAAAAGCACACTAAAATGAGATTTTTGTGGTTTATTTTGTACATTTTATTAAAATCATGATGGATTGATGCCACAGTCATCCGTGACCAGGAGTCCATG
>JAOUQZ010000019.1:845558-868988 GCA_028564935.1 Neosilurus hyrtlii
AAAATCATGATGGATTGATGCCACAGTCATCTGTGACCAGGAGTCCATGGGAGCTAATTGGCCGAGCTCTCACGGGAGGAAGGGATGGCATATGCTCACTTCCCTGAGCTCGTTCGTACGAGGGGGTGGATAACGCTTTCCCTCTGAGTGTGTTAGACCGCCCCCAAATACGCATGCGCAGCAGTTAAAAAAAGGCAGGTGGTAGCATCACATGTCACGGAGGGGGCGTGTGCTTGCTTACGCCCCTCCCTGGTTGGTGGTGGTGGTCGTATGATATTTTAAAGAAAACAGGCAGGTCAGTTGAGCTCTGTGCTTCAAACCGAGTGAAGCACTATGTAGCTAACTGCGTCTCATTCAGCGTTTAGTTCATACTTTTAAAGTGTGATAATTATGACGCTTCATGCTAGATGCTGCCTGCCTATGACAATCTATGACTGTCTCAGTTTGATTCAAGCATTATCCAATCACAACAATGTTTTTTAATCCCCAGATAGAGGACTAATCAAATCGCGTCATTCCCGTGTAGTGTATACTAATCACTGTTATACACTTCACCTGTCAGTGCACATCATGTTGTTAATGTTATGGCAGATCAGTGTATTTATTGGATACTTTCTGGCTGTATAATGTATACTGATACCAGGTCTGTGCGTCACGCAAATGTGACTTAAATACTTACATTTTAATATTTCCTTAAAAGGAACCTTGTCTCAATGTCCACTTACGTGTGTGTGGGTGATATTCCAGGACAAGCTGGCTTCCAGACAGATGAAGGACTCACTCACTCATCAGGCTATTGTGCAGCTCTCAGAAGTATGAAGCTTTGTCTATTTTGTATTTTTTATTCTCAGTTTTATTATTATTAGCCTGCTAACTTAAAGTTTTACCCAGCTTTAACCTTGTACAAGACAATTACAGGAAGCTGTGCAGTATGAAAGTCTTTATTACAGAAATAAATATGTTGTAAAAGAGCTGTTTGAATCAGATTAAACTCTGAGTTCCTCTATTTTTAACTCTCTGACTTTTATATTCACAGAAAATCACGGAGTTGAAACAGGAAATTGCTCCGCTCCAGAAGAAACTGGAGCCTTATAATGATCTGAGCCCTGTAAGAGAACCTGTAATCTTCTGCTAATTTAATATTTTCACAACACTGGCATTTTATCATGTTACAATGTTAGCACAACACTCTTCTAGAAATTGCTGTGTTTAAAAATACACGTTGCATGGTGTGTCTGCATCTGGGAGTCTGGTGCTAATACTGGCTGATGCTGGACAGTACTTAAGGTGTGCTTTAAAATACAATTAGGTATTATACAAAGTGGGGCGGGTCCATCCGTCCGTCTGTCACACTTTGGTTTCCGGATGATAACTTTGGAATGCTTGCTCGGATTTTGATCAAATTTGGTATGCGTACCTTACTTTCATACACGTCCCCCTTCACCTCGGCTGGCTCTGAGGGTGGGATTAAAAGTGACTGGACCCCCAGGTAGCTTTTGATGCTGCTGTATCAGCTCAGGATGGAGAATGTCTGCATGTAGAATCAAATCTGAAGTCTCTATTAACCAGTTCTGTCACACATGTCGATAGGGTCACTTACTCCCGCGCACCAGATGTTTTACGCTCACGCACCGTGAAGATCGCTAGACTCTAAACAGCAGCTGAGCATGGTGACACTTCCGACGGGCAATTACACATCCACAGATGTACATGATGTCGTTATAATAGCTGCCGTGAGAGGGCAACGAAAAGGACCAGCTTGGTGCCAAAAAAAAAATCTGTTTTAAAATTTATTGCACACTCAGAAAGTTAAGACCGGTGGAATAAAAAAAAAAAAGACATTTTCCCCAATTTTTTTTCCTTAAGAGATCATGAATATTAACATTGGTCGATCCACAAAACAAATAAGCAAAAATTATGGCATTGGGGGGGAATTAAACAAAAAAATTAAGATTGTCAGCAGGACCGATGAAGTTGTTGACGTAGATTTTTCGTCAGCGTTGAGCGACGAACTTGTTTCATGCGGGACCAAGATCACATGACGAGAAACTAAAAATCTCATTTCGCTGACCTTAAATTCTAAATACCCCCCCCCCCCCCCCCCAAAAAAAAAAAATAATAATAAAATAAAATAAACACACACCACGATTCCAGCAACACTGGAAACTATAATGAAAGCAGTGTAACTGAAGCATGTTTTGCAATGAATTTGTACATTTTGAATTGATTGAAATTTTAAGACGACTAATTAAACGTTAGGGACAAATACAAAGTGACACACAGGCCAAATCCCCATAGTCATCCATCAACATGCAAAAGATAAGAGAACACCCAAACTCTATGAGGGAGAAGTGAGAATCATTATTTACACGCTCACGTCTAGTGTTAATAAAAAAGAGAACATCGACTGCAATGGTTACAAATTTGCCAGGAAGAGGATGAAAGAAAAATTGCAAGATCCTTTTGCCAAGCAGCACAAACATTCTGATGAATTGAATTGAATGAATCTCATTGAATTCAAACATTCAATGCCAGCCACCCTCTGCACATCGTCATCTGCAACTAGAGGAGCCTTTTCAGTGAAAGACTGCTCCTTTCCAAGTGCAGGACCAACAGGCTTAAGAACTCCTTTGTCCATCATGCCATCAAACTCTACAACTCCTCACTTAGGGAGGAGAGGACACAGAGTACAGAGAACAGTAGAGAAGGGGTATTCTATACAAGCCATATTCAGTTCTTTATATTATATTACTTAATTTCTATTTAATTTATACATAATTTTTATTCTTTTATATATTAGCAAAGTGTTCACTGTTTATTCTTTATCTGTGTGCTGCTTTTTCTATCTGTGTACTGCTTTTCTTATGTGCTGCTGGAAATTTATATTTCCCAGAGGGAGTCATCCCAAAGGGATCGATAAAGTTAAGTCTAAGTCTAAGTTTGATGTAAACATTAACTGAAGCTTTTGTTGTGTTCCTGCATGATTTTATGTTGTGTTATGCAATTGTGTGTAAAATAATGAAATTAGGTTGAATTTTAAACAGGTGAAAGCATGAAAATTCCAGCATGATGTAAATGGTCATAAATTCACCAATTTAATTTAGCATTTTTTTTCTCTCTCTCTCATAACACCCACCCCCTACAGAGTCCTGCTCTGGCTCGGGTTGCAATTGAAGAGGTCAAAAGAGAACTGGTATGTTTTTCCTTGTGCATGTATTATGAGCAGTGTAATTGGGTAGTTTGAATTAATGCATTGAGGTAAAGGTAACAACTGACAGTCGACAGTGAGGCAGCAGTCATAAAATAATGGCAGAATGGTTAAGGCTCTGGGTTACTGAGGTTAGAGGTTCATGCCCCTGCACCACCAGGCTTCCACTAGCCTGTATCCCACGACCATGCCAGGATCAGTCTGGGCTCTGAAGGATAACTGAGGTTTGTAGTCTGGGGCTGTAAGTCTTGTACTGAAAACCTATTTTCATTGGTGGTTATTTACATCAATAATAGATTACCTTTATCTTAGCAGCTAGTTCGGGTCAGCTTGATAAGCATAATTTCTGTACTAGTTTTTTTTATTAATACAAATTTGGACAGAAATTATATAGATATTATAGAAGATAAATATTTACATCCAGGTGTTTAATCCAATATAAGAGATATCTTGACACAATGCCTTACACCCCAGTTGGCCTCGTCTGTAACATGGATAATCGTTGGGCCAAAATAGGCTTCTAGTTTTAAAAAAGTCCAGAGGAGGCACAATCAAGCCCTGGAAGTGCCAGTGGAAACAGAGATGGCTTTAAATTTGCACTAGCTCGCCTGGCTTTGGTTCAATAATGGAAACGTGGCTACTGTTGTGCCGTTAACCCTAAATCATATGGGATTTTGTACAAGCCTGAGGTTGATTTATCTGACCTTTTGTAATGTTTCTCCTTTCTGTGTATATTAGGAGGCCCTGGATGCTGCACTGGAGCAGAAGGTGGACTTGATGAACACGTCATCTAGGTGACTGAAGAAGACAGCGGTTATAGTGTGGTTACTCTTCAGGTCGAATCTTTATGCTCTCCATTTGTTTTTTGCTTGTGTAAAAATAAAAGCAATTCCTTAACAGAGTTCAAAATGGTTCATCAGTGATATTTTTGCTCAACAAACTATTGTTACAAGTTATGTGTATAATAAAAAAAAAGGAAACAGGCACCACGGTTGTGAGTGGGTAGCCGTCTCCCAGCTTTGGGGTCCCAGGTTTCTTCGGAGTTTTGTTGATAGTTTGTGGGATTTTGCCTGTTCAGGTTTTCTCTGGATTCACTAGTTTCCTCCCACCTCCAAAAACTGCGGGTAGGTGTATATTGATTCCTTCATTTGTCGAATCACCTAATCCTGTTAGGGCCGCATGGAGACTGACAGTAGGTGAAGGCAGGATACATCCTGAACAGCTCATCAGACTACGGCAAGGCAAACACACACACAAACATTCTCACTCGTACCTAGGAACAGTGTGGAGCAATGCACGTCTTTGGACTGTGTGAGGAAGCCCATGTAAGCACAGAGAGAGAACAGGCATATTACATACAAAAAACACCCTTGCCGAGCTTTGGACTCAAACCCACAACCTTCTTACAATGAGTCATATGTGCTTACCACTGTGTGTGTGTGTATATCTGCCTCCTGTGTTACTAAGCCAGATTTAAGCTTGGGCTTCGATACTTGAATTCAGCAGAACACGCCTAGTTTCTCCTCACCGCTGGGTGGCGCTGTGGGCTGACCGTGAACCAAGCCGGAAGCGGCTTCTTTCATTTAACGAATAATCCGGTCAGCGGCAGAATCCCAAACGGCGCATTGGTGGACAAATCGAGCATTACGCAGTGTGTAGCAGGCCATAATTTCATACCCTATGTAGGGCGTTTATGTAGGAAGAATGAAGTCAGTTGGGATTCAGCCTTCGTGAAATAGCCAACTGTGCTAAAGGGGCCGGGACGAGGACTAACAGGGGCCGCAAACACGTAGTTTGAACTTTATCTTTTTATATACATATGTTTGCTAAAGTTTTAATGGAAGTGCTGCTTAAAAAAGGAGACCACGATGTCCAGAAGAGTGTACACCCGAGGTGAAGTTTAATATAGGTGCGTAGCAGTTTGTCTTAGCAGTTAGCAGGACAGCTAGCACAAGCAAAACAGCTGCCTCACTAGCAAGTGTTTCATATTTTCTTTTGATGTTCTTTTAATTACCGTGTATTTTCTATTAACTCGTGTTTTTTTGTGTGTGTGTTTTGTTTATCTCTTCGACTACCTGTTACTTAAACATGTGATTAGTTTGTACTGTTTTTGTCATGGTAACCTGTTTGTTCGTTATTAACATTCGCTCGCGCATCGAGTTAAATTTATAGCGCGTGCTTAGTTTAAACAGGTGCTGCTATCAGCGCGCGCGGAGGAGGAGGATGGTGGATATAATGCTGAGTTTATTTACATACATACATGTTCATTTATTTATTTGTTTGCCGTGCATGTTTGGGGTGTGCGCTGTTGGATTTCTTTTAGTTGTGACCTGTAGTGAGTGTTAATCGAGCACACGAGCTTAAAGAAACAGTGCAAGAAGGCTCGCGAGGGCAGAAACAGTGGAATAAACTGGTGTGGTGAATTGTGCGCATGCGCATTCTGCGCGCCCGCGTATTATTCATGCATGATGCATAGACCCGCGTGCCATGTGCCCGGGTTTGGAATTACAGGCGATGAGTGCTTGTCCCCTACACCCTCCGCAGTGCACTAGGTCCAGCAGGGTGCTCATTCAGGATTCGGACATGACTTAAGGTGTAGCAGGTCATTATTCCATGTGCACGGGTCATCAATGTGGGGCCGGTGGCGTAGTGGGTTGGGGTGCCGGGCTCACGATCGACAGATCATGGGTTTGAATCCCTGTTGGATCCCCACCGTGTTAAGACCCCTGGGACTTAACCACAAGTGTGTGTCTGTCCACCCAGCAGTATAAATGGTTACCAGTAAAAATACTGGGAAGGTATCCTGTGAGTCCATGACAGGATACCTTCCCAGTATTTTTACTGGTAACCATTTATACTGCTGGGCCACTAGGCTCGGGTGTAAAACCCAACAGACTCACCTTACGGGTCATCAGTGTGAGTGATGAATGAATGGATGGTTCCTCAGCCCCGTGTTCTGCAGTGTATTTTGTCAGGAATGTGTTTTCTGAGATTCAGTCTCTGTGATTTGGAGGATTTCACCACACAGGACAAGGAATCATTTGAATGCTTAATGCGGTGGAGTGCCAAAGTTTGCATACCCTTAGGACAACACAAAACCTGGAAAGGGAATGCACTTTAAAATCACCATTTTAAGTCCTTTTTTTTACTAATATTATTTTATGTATTTTTGTTCTGATTTAGTTTCTGAGGTTGTGTTTTATAGCTGGACGCATTGGGGAAAATCAGATATAATCTAATTCAATCCAAGTGACGTCTGTCATCTTGATTCAAGCATCAGCCACTCGGAAAAAGCGATTATTAAAAGAGGTGAAACATGATATAGAAAATTACTCGGCTGAGGGGTTGTTAGATAACACCTGTAATTTTCCATATCATGGAAGTCAAATTCTAGCATGGTTTTATTATTTATTTAAAGTAGGCGGTCACGTTACTGTGTTGCGAGGGCCAGTAGTGCAGTGATGTTTCACTTTCACTTATCCGATGGCAATGATGCAATAATTTGGTTATACGATGACAATCATGCAACAATTCTGTTATATGATGACAATGACATGATAATGTGGCTTGTAGAACAATGCCAGGAAAGATCAAGGATTTCCACCAATCAGAAACTAGAAAATATCTTGAATAAGTACTGATTTTTAATCCAGCTAGAGGGGACCAATCAGATTGCACCGTTCCTGTGTAGTGTATATACTAAAAGTCGGTATTTAAATTGGCTTTTTCTGATCAGATTTGCAGACCAAGAGCATCATGGCTACAATTTAACTACTTCATTAATTCTTTTCTAACTTTTCGTATTTTAATTTTTTTCCTTACATTTTGTGTCAAGCTTTTGTTGCAGACACCACCCAACTTCTTTTTCTTCAACTTACTGAACTCTTTGTAAATAATTAGGAGTTAGAGGCACATTAGTATTTTCTAGTAGTATACTTCAGAGACTATTTGTGATGCAAACTTTTGCACTGAACTGTTCATCCTGCATGATCCTTCCTGTTGCTAACCTGAGAAAATTCAATGTAAACTTGGTTATTCCTGCAGATCATTGGAGTCTGTTTGAGAGTGATAACAGTACAGTGAAGGGCACTATGTACACGCACAGTCAGACCTAGGAATGAGAGTAGCCGGTTGAACCGCTAACATGCATTTTGTGCAGAAGCAGAAACCCAGAGGACACTGAGGACGTATGATACCCCCCACACAGAGCAGTGAGGTAGTAATGCTGAATACCCACAGCACCACCATGCAAAACAAAGCATAAAAATTCCACGCAAATGTAATACAGTACACAAACATCCCAAAAAAAACTGCCTGTCAGTAATGTAACCTGACATGGCAGAGTTCTAAGAAACAGTAGCTGTAGTGTTATTGTAAATGGACACCATTAATATGCCCTGGTGACCCATTTGAAGGAAACACTTATTAGGAGAGAATCTTTCGATCTGTCCATCTTCTCCCGCTCTGCTCTCTACTTGTCTTGGGTTTTGGTAGGACGTTTTCTGTTGTGTTTCTGATGTTTATCCCTTCAGTTAAAATTTCTGAACTTTTTCTCTCACTAACTAGTAATTTTTTTGTCCCGTGTGTTTACATTTGGACATACAGGGTATAATATGTAGGTTTTTGCTGTTATCTGTTGGCCCATCTCTATAATCAGCATTGTCCCTTTCATAGAGCTGGGAAAAGTTTGATTCAATAATGTGTCTGGATTATTTTGTGTGGTGATTCAGGGAAGGATTTTATTCAGTGTTTTTGAAATAAAATGTTTATTGTTTAAATGCTGACCTTTTGTTTTTGAGCAAAGAAGTAACGTTTGATTACGGTAACGTTTGGTAAAGTATTATGTATTATCATTTATTCAGGGTGACCCATTAAAAACCTCCCACATTTCAAGGGTAAATGAATAAAACATTTTTTAAAAGGATAATTATATTATTTGCACACATGAAACTTCATTCAATACAGTTTTTAACCCCTTAGCCAGTTATGGATGGAGGAGTATTATGGTTGGCTTGGCAGCCAGCCGGGTGGGCAGCGTGACAATAGGTTTGTCCGGCCCATTGCTCGGCTAATGCACTTGCAAGCTTCTTGAAATTTTGCATAGACACTCCCTATGACCTAAACCTGTGTGTGGGGTAGCTAATTTGTATATTTGACCTTGGCTCAGTGACCTTAAACATATAAAATTTGTCCTGCACTTCAGGCGTCTTGGCTGAGGGGTTTCGACATTCTATAGAACGAGAGTGGTGTAAATCCTTCTGTTACATTGATTATACTGCTCAACACAACTTTTGCTGACTTTAATCTGAGGCTTGTTTTTTATAATTCTAAGGTGCTGAATCCAAAAATCACAATGGTTTTTGGCTGTAAGGTCATATTTTTGCTGTACAGCATAACTGCATGTTTAACGAGTAGGTATTGAAATATAATGACTTCTGCAATCTCCAGAATTTTTACCTATTTTCAGAGCAAGGTCCAGCACCTACTGCCGTAAATCATTTATGTGGTGAATATGTACAAGTCTGTACTGGATAACAATGACCTATCAGGACATAATATTGAAATCAGAAATTCTCTAAGAGGGTACAGTAAAGCTTCCACATGTATAAAAATGCATCTGGACTGTTGAAACACTTTCTGCGAGCAGCAGCCATGCTGATTTAACTTGATTTTCAATCTGAAACACAAAGAGAAAATTTAATTCAGGTTTAAGTTGGCAGTTTTCCAACTAAAACTGATGGGCATGAAAGACACCAATACTACAGGTGCACATGCCACAGCATAAAAGCATGACGTGATAGGAAAACACTGTCATTTTTTTAAATCAGTGCCCCGTTAGTTATCAGTCAGCAGAAAGTTTGGGGGGGGGGGTTAAGCATGATGTTGCTACTTCATACACAAATCCAAGCTCATTGGAAGTTCTGAGGAAATGTTTCCGGGTCATGTGATCTTGTTGGGTGGCCAGCCATTCACATTACACCCCCCTCACCACTTTTTTGTTTGTTTGTTTTATTTATTTATTTGTTTGGTTGTTTGTTTGTTTTGTGAGGCGGCCTTAAATCAGGTCTATCTTAGACCTGACAGTGTACCCTTAAAACTCTGCGAATAAAAAGTCAAGTTTGAAGAACAGCAACTATGATGTTTTGGCTCATTGTTGTTATCCATTTCCACAAATTGAGCTAGTTTTCACACTAAATGTGCTCAGTTGAATGATGTAATACTCTTGCGTGTTCTATTAAGTTAATGGCTTTCAAATTCTTTTCTTTGCTTCTGCCACAAGGCACCATGGGGTTTCCAACAAGAGGTACTGGGTGGAAGAAACTGCCACATGTACGACATGTTTTGCTTCAGGACATAATTTTTCCATTTAACTTCCAGTACAGTTGATGTTTGAGAGTCAGGTATTAAGGCTGACAATTCTCAGTTGTTTTAAGTCCAGCCAATCTTCCTGTCACTAATCTGTTGTAAAATATTGATTTGTAGGTCTGCAACACTCAAAACACCTAGCAGCTGCTGCTTGAGTCTCCGTACATCTGGCCTTGTCCTCTAAAGATGGCTGAAGGCCAGAAGGCCAGTGAACTTCAAGAATACCCCACGGAACGCGGGGCTGGAGTGGATAACCAGGACTTGTCCCTGAAACCTGAAGTCCTGTCTTCCAGCTCTCCAACATGTGAGGAGCCAGTCAGCATGCAGAGCCCCTCCATGCCGCCGCCCCCAGGCTTACTGACCATGCCCTGTCTGCTGAAGGAGCTGCGCCGAGACTCCTCCCCCGAGCCTCTGCCACCAGAAAAGGGAGCTGCCACCTCGGTCATTCAGATCTGCCAACAAGAGGACAGTGACTCTTCAGCCTACCTGCGATCACCCTCGTCTTCTGGTCATCTCGGCGACTCGGACACTCTTTCCTCAGCCGACGAAGAGGATGTGGACTTGGCCGATTCTAAGCCTGCCCCCTCTTCTCACGCTGACACCACCCCCAGGAAATCATCACGCCGTTCACGGTCTGAGAGTGATGCGTCTGTTGGAGTTGCCATGGCTGCCAAGAAAAACCGTTGTCAGGAGAAGCAGGCAAATGGCGGGCGCACTCGAGAGCGGGGAAAGCGCAGTCAGAGACATAAAGAGCGAATGCGTCTTCTCAGGCAGAAACGGGAGGCGGTTGCCAAACGCAAGTTCCGTCCACTGGAGGATAGCAGCACTAGTGACAGCGATGCCACCGCACGCTCTTCATCATCGTCATCAACAGCGTCGTCTGACAATGAGGGAGGGACCGTCAGTTCGCATCCTCCAGGTATTGCATGTGCCCGCACAGTCACACTAATCGTTGGTTACTGCTGAGAGGAATTGGGGGGATTTGTCTACATAGTATGCACTTCATTTTCTAAAACGATATCGGTGGTCATAACAGTAAATGTCAGGGAAGAACAATGTTCTAACTGTGTAGATGTAGTTTCTCCTTGTGTTTGTGTGGGGTTTTCCTGGGTACTCTGGTTTCCTCCCACAGTCCAAAGACATGCAGGGCTAATTGGCTGTTCCTAATTGCCCATTGGTGTGTGTGTGTGTGTGTGTTAGTTAGTTTATTCCTGTGTGGCTGTAGCTCTCCAGAATTTTCTCCCAGGGAAAATCCCCTCACTGTAGACTCACCGTAAATCATATTTTGTCAAGCTTTGTGTCTCCCCACAGGAGAGACGTACTGCACTCAAATCCCTTTGGCTGCATATGTTCTTGCTGCACAATGTTCCACTATTTTTGTTTGTTTTTTTGCATGCTTCCTTTTCTTACAGCCACATTCTCTGTAAACTCAGAGCAGTGACACCACCACAGTTGGACTTTTTACAGGGAAAATGCAATCTTTTTGCTTAGATTGGTAATCGCTCAAGTTGCCTTGCCTGAAACTTCGTCTTAGTGTAAATCTGTACCCACCCACTTCGAGTCGCTTGGGAAAATCGCACCTGTCATCACTCGTTACGCTGGCTTTAATTGATGTTACATGGTTACTTGTTGCGTATCGCTTCCTGCGTGGACGCTCCTTCAGGCAACTCTAATACAGATAAGTAATTGACTTCTAACTGAGCTAGTAACTAACACCACATTTTTATTTAATGCTTAATTATTTATTATTAGGTTATTGCTTTACATGATAGAAAATAAAGTATAATATAGCAAGGATTGAAGTTAAGATTTTGTAAAAGAACATACCCATTGAACTAATGAGACGTCTTTTAGAATATGATGTGGAATAAATGCACATCTCTGTCCATCCTTTTAATCATTCTTAAACCTATCCAGCGGAATGGCATCTCACTACCCTGTGATGATATTGGGTTTCCATTAAAGAAATCTTCATAGCGTAACACTTTCGGACAATATCAAAACTTTGGGGAGGAGTAGTCATAATGTGATGTTTACATGACCCGTCATTGGTGTCACCAAATTTACATTGAAACCTTGTATCAGGAGAAGTTTATTTTTTTCAGAGCTCCGCTTTTAGTCAGTGCCTACATCTTTTTGGATTATTTTTACAATAACTATGACTATAAATAAATGGAAAGCCTCCAAACTCCTGTTACACTGAAAATATGTATTTTCATCATCAGGTGGGTTTTACTTTCATCTGCAAAGTTGCAACCTGCTGAAATGTGTTCGACAGTTTGCATTATCCTGTTTCAAAACAACACGATTTGTAGCCATCTTCACTCTGAAATTGCGAGAATGAGAAGTAGACCCATCAGTTCCAATAAGGCAAGGTGCCAGCAATAATGGTATACTGATTATAAGCTAACAAATTTGGTGTACACGAGTAAACCTCTGAATAAAATAAAGCTAGGCACATCTGCATATAATACTACATTACATTTACACACGTCAGACAGGCGTCTGCTTGTTTATATGAACACGTGGTATATGTGCCAGTATATTTAATTCACAATACTTCCAAGTTTCGAAGCACAGTGGCGCCCCCTGTGGATCTTTGTGAAGATTGTAATTACTAACGTGTTTTAATGTGCAAAGACGTATATGTATGCACACTTTTAATAAGTTTGGGTTTAATTCCCCTTTAAGATTTTTCGTTCAGTGCAAGGGGAAATAAGCAGTTCAAGCAACACAAGTCTTCCTTTTATTTATTTGTTTGTTTATTTATACAAGCCAGGTTTTCAGATTTTTAATCACTCCAGTGAGTGTAAATAAAACAAACAAAAATATCTTTGATTTGGAAAACACCTCTTTTTGTCTTTCAACCTGTTTCTACTCTCCGCTCTGATGAGTCGCCTTCATTTGATTTACATAAATGTGCATGATTGGTGATGAACAATTTGCTTCAGAAGCTGTGCTGGTTCGTTTTAGAAAACGAGTAACACAGAGAATTTCTTCCAGATGTTAACCAGTTTGACAATAGAATTTGTGATTTCAGCACATCTGCAGGAAATAACGGTGAACGTGCATATGTGAACACAAAGTTAAGGCGCACTGAGTTTGATGCAAATTATGTTCTTTTATGTGCCCATTTCACACTGCAAAAACACATTCGGTAGTACCTTGAGTGAGTAATGTAGTTGATTTTTTAAATTTTTTTTATTAAATTATACTGTAATAAACCCGCTAGGGAAATTATTTTCTCTGCATTTAACCCATCCAAAATGAGCGCGCACACACACACACACACACTTGGAGCAGTGGGCTGCCACACACACTGAGGTGTCCGGAGAGCAGTTGGGAGTTACGGTGACTTGCTCAAAGGCATTTCAGCCATGGAGGTAGAGGGGAAGGGAAGGTGGCGCTCACTCCACAATCGCCACACATTTTTCCTGCTGGTTCGGAAATCGAACCAGCGTCCTTTTGCTCCCAAACCCGCTTCCCTAACCATTAGACTGCGGATGCCCCCCTATTGTTGTCTGGTAGGGATGAACATTATGGACAGTGAAAGTGACCGTTGTTGGAAAAGAGAGGACTACAGTGAGAGTTTGATAAGCTCATTCATGTGCAGCAAGAAAGAAAGCAGGAACTGAGCACAAACTCAGCTGTGTTCTTTTTACACATGAAGGAAGGGCACGGCTCTCAGCTACAGTCATATTCACTCATCATACAAGAAAGATTAATCACCGCTAATAGTAGGTAGCAAGTAAAGTTTATTTATATAGTGCTTTTCAGAGACAGAAAGTCACAAAACACTTTAGAGCAAAATAAAAACACAAAGTTAAAAAAATATATTTTAAACATGGAGGTGAAAAGCACGTCTGCAACACAGCAACAAGGTCCTCGGTTCATGTCTTGGGCTCAGCGTTTCTGTATGGAGTTTACATGTTATCCCTGTTCTTGTGTGAGGTTTCATCTGGGCGTTCTGGTTTCCTCCTACGGCACAAGGACATACACATACTAGTTTCTAACAGTCTTAAACAAATCCACATATTCGCCGAACATGTTTTAGCCTTGAAAGGGAAACCAGAAAATTATGTGTTTGAGAGAGTGAGGTCATAGTTAAACAAGCCATTTTAATAGTGAAGCTCCTGAGGAGTGCCATATGCGTGGAAAATGCAGGGCTTTCAAATTAAGCTGGCAACTGGCTGGATTTCCGTCTACAGGGGTCCTGTGCGTCGTCTACTCATTACATTTTCAATTAAAAAAAAATCCTCATATTTCCTACACGCAACGTGCCTCCCGCCATCTCGCACACGTATTATATTATCAAAATATGTTTGATCACCTTGTCGTTCTGGTGTCAGTGTACTTACTGCTTAAGCTGCTTTTCACAACAGACAGCAAATGTGTATTTCAGATTTGTTACTCCAGCTAGAGAGCAACACGCATTTTGGATTTCTTTATGAAGCATTAGAGGGGACAAAAAATATATATATATTGTGTGTGTATGTATATATGTGTGTGTGTGATATGTCTGTTCTGTTTACTCAGTGAACTGCTGTATTATTTTTTCTTTTATTATACTTTATATACTTTTCCTGGAATAACTAGTTCAACTTGGATTTCCCCACATAATGTCTTGTCTGATATAATACGGGATTTTCAGTGCGAGTTGGAAAGCTGATCTAGTCTGTTACATGCGTCCATTATTGATAATAAATCAGCAGGTTTAATTATTAAAAACCTCTTTCGGGTAATTATGCCGCGATCTGGCATGGAATGAACACACCACGGAGGAAGGTGCAGGTTTTATCTCTGCGTTCTACTATCTCAAACACACGTCCGCGTTTTAGCTCTCAAACCAATAGTGCAGGCTGAAATAGCGGTTGACACCACTAATTCTACTCGACCCACTGGACTCGAGACCGTTAAATGGAGGTTAAATGTAAAATTTACAGTGGAAAAAAGCATAAAGTGATAAAAAAAAAAAAGAAAGCACTTGGATTTGTTTTATTTACATTTTAAGGCCAGATTCAATACAATACATTTTACTCATGATGGCTTCTCAATTCAGCATCTTATTCTGTATAATTTTTTAAGTTGGTCAATAGTGAAGATGATGTCATGAGTGCTGAGGTTCCTGCTACTTTTAGTGGTTGTTCTGCTACTCAAAAACAGTAATGAAACTGAAACGGTATAGGTTTATACACCACTGCTCAGACTCGCACAGAATAAAAACTCAGTATAACTCAGGTAGGCAGACAAACTTTTCGAATTCAGCGAGTGGGCGTGTGGACATTTCCTTCTTTATCTCCAGCCCACAGTCAGGAAACACAGGGACGTTTGTTTATTTCTCTCCAGGGCTGAATTTGATTTGATTAAAAGGAGCTGTGCTACTCTAACTTCAGTCTCGGACACCTGTCAGTAGAGATCCTATTGAGAGCTCCGCCTTTTGGCAGTGTCTAAATCTTTGTTGTTTTTTTATATATAGCTATTTTATTCATATGAATTAATTCAGTACTGCAAATCCGTATGTTGGCTTTAACTTAATCCTATCTGTTAACGTCTTTTAGTGTTTATTTTATTCACTATTGTTTCATTGTCCCTTCATTTGTTATTGTCTCTTTAACGCTTAAATTACTTTGTTTTAGCAACATTCCAAACCAGTCATGCTAATAAAGCACGCTGTAAGACTGAACTGAAACTCGTGTTCGTGGTGCTGTGCGTTCATGGGTGAAATAAAGCTGCTAGGTTCCCGGACACTGGCACATACCAGAGACTCGCTGATACCTCCGAGGCGGTTTTGTGGCTTTTTCTGTTTGTCATTCTGTTGTGTGACACCAAACCAGTAAAACTCATTTGGGTTGTCAGAAAACAAATTTAGCTTCTAACATTTCACAACAAAGACAATGCATCTGAATTTATTTTTTCATCACACCAATCTTTGTTGTTCTTGTCGGTTAAAGACTTGTATGAACATATTTTAGCGCCTCCATGATTTCCTGCAAATATACCGGTACTGGTGGTGCTGCATTAAAACGTGAAAGTCAAGTTTGTTTGCTAAACAGTATTTCAGTCACATTATTCACAGTACATTAGTCACATTATTGTCCTGTGCATTCACATGCACAGGACAAAGGGCAGGTATGAAAATGCAGCTCAGAAACTTTTGCATCTGTTTTTACCAAAATCTCAATAAATTACCAAAACATTATCTCAGAAAGCACCATAAATTAGATACAACCACTTTCTCCAAGTTTGTCTATATGATAAACATTCAGTGACATCCAGTGTTTGTTTTATAAAAAAATACTAAGTTGATGTTTGGTATTTAAACATCTTCGATTAACATAACCTGTTTATATTTTAAGCAGTTTTAACCTCATTGACATTCAAATCAGGATACTTGGTACCAGTGCTTGCTTTCACATGAAAGGAGTTTTTTGTTGCCTCCACTAATTCTAGATTAGATTCCTCATTAATATCACATTGAATGAGGAAAAAAAACAAGTTTACAAGTGCTTTAATATTAAGGGAGCCAATAAACTTTTGGAAAGTGACTGATTCAGCTGAAAGAAGGCCGTTTATTATTAAACATTATTTCTGAGGTGGGGAATAGTTTATATTCAAATAGCTAAGATTATTTCATTCTACACTTTTATTAAATGTCAAGTCCACCAATTAATGAACTAATTTATTTTCAGCTTTCCTTTATTGTGGCTGGAAATTAAACGCCCCTAAAAGCTGATACGCATTTTTGGTAATTGGGCGTGGTTTCAGCGCCTTCAGCAAAACCTGACCCCTTCAATTCTGAAACTTAATTTTCAAAACTGAGCAATTTTTTGAATCATTCAAAATTTGGCTGGGTGATGAACATATTTTCTGTGGTGTGACAAATTCAGGAACAGTATTATGTATGAAGTGAAAATTTACAAGTGTTCAAATTGACAAGTTTAAAATATTGTAGCTGGTCTTCATCTGCTTAGGACAAAGGAAGTCTGTTTATTACAGGTCATCGACTTCAAGTCTTTAATCAGTGAAAGCTAAGGGACAGAGAATTTGGCATTTTTGACCTAAACCCCAAGTGTATTAAAAATTTTGCTGTATTCATCTGTGAATGCATGCAAACTACAACCCCCCCCCTTTATTTATTTATTTTTTTGTGCACCGAATAAGATCACAAAAGGCAGTTTGCAGATGGTTCGAAGAAGTTTAATTTTAATCTTCAATGTTTAATGCTGATGTTGGAAGAAGAAAATGAAAAGAAGACGACAAACTTTCTCAAAAAAATTTAAACCTCTTGCGACTATCTGCAGCTGCTCCCACTGACTGCACGCTCAGTTTTGCATATGAGCGATTACGGTCATCTGCACTGTGTTTAAACCGCAGCTGCTGAAGTATACTTTATACCTTTAGAGTAGAAATCCTTCTGTTATTCACAGACATGGGTATCTGACACTGGGAGTGTGATACAAATACTCAATTAATTGTGGTGTGTGTAGAACTGTTTAAATGGTTATATCTGATGGAAGTGCATAAAATAAAGTGAATTGATGCAACATTTAAATCCTATTCTATCCTCAATCTCGATAAACACTTTAACGCTTCTTATTAAAGTGTATGTTGGTGTTTTAATTTAAACCAGTCATTTCCAATGTCTTGCATTGTCCCCACCCCACCACCGCCTATACTGGCTGCTCTGACACATTAAAGGTGTATTCACGTTAAACATAATACAGTTGAATGTCATCTATGTTCCAGGATTTTTCCAGACAAATTTCATTTAACTCCTGAATGTAAATTCCTTAATAGAATCATATTTTTTTCCCATTAAAGAATAAAGGAGCCAAAATTGTTTTTTTTGTAAGCATGCATGTGTTCAGTGTATGAAAGTATTCTTGTGCTCTTTGATTAGGTAACAGTCATGTTCAGCATGAATAAGCCTTATATATGCAGGATTAGTGTTCCATACACCTACATATCACTGCCCATAAAACCAGCACTCAAGCTTGAGTTTTTTTTCTTCATTCTCACTCACACATTAGGACCAGTCAGTTCTTAAAACACACAGACAGGTGTTAAGTCATTTACACACACACACACACACACACACACACACACACACACACACACACACACACATATATGAATATATATGTATGAATATACATTTTGCATTTAAAAGGTGTTTGTAGAGCACTTTCTCCAGCATGACTGATTTTAATTTTTAGAACTACCCCATTGCTTTCCTCTAAGTCTATTTATTTATCAGCAACAAATATTGCTTCATTTATTTTGGTTGTACATCAGAGTCTTTGTGCCAACATTAAATTTTTAAATCCTCCTATAAGCTATATTTTAATTAACAGCCTGTCTATTGAGCTAGCTATTTGTCTGTCTGTCTTGAGGAATCATTTTTCACCTGTGAAATCTTGTACCACAGAGTCCTGACCTTACTGAGTCTTCGGGAGAAGACTTTATGGAGTGGTTTGATTTTTCCGTAATTCAATTCAAGATATCGGTGAAAAATTAATCCAATTCTGGATGGGGGAAAAATGTCGCAATTTTGTTGAAGCAATGCCACGGAGATTACTTACTGTGATCTAGGCTAAAGATTTTTTTTTATTTTTTGAAGATGGAGCTCTTCTTTGCAAACCAGTGCTTTTGCCTCAAGTATTGTTTAAGTCTCGTCTTAAACCATCATGTTTTTCTCTATTTAGGCAAGGAGCATTTAGTTTGTGCACAGCGTACTTTACATTTTTTTCCACCGAGCTGGAAATGGGCATCTTTCTGGCCTGTGTAATTTTTTGGAACGTGAGAAAGTTCCACATTTAGGTGTAAGATAAATGAAGATGAAATTTAGAATCGGTGGTGTGTTTGAGTGACAGTGTATTTTGCTGGTCCTTGAATCATTTTGTAATTGGTTCTCTGGACACCTCTTGATCAGCAGGTTCGCGTCTGCACTAAAGGAACTGCATAGTTAAACGTTATAGCTGTAAATACACAACTGATATTCACTCATGAAAACAAAACGAATGCTTCAAAAACCTTTGTACAATCCCACTATAACCTTGTGATGTCTTTCCTTCCTTTTCTCGTATTGGTGGATACACAAAGCTCAAGACTGTGTATCTTTGCCAGGCCAAGTTCAGATGGTTGATAACAGTCCAGTAGATGGTGCTGTTTGTCTTGTGAATTTTTTTGCAGATACATTATACACAGAACCTTTGCTAGTTCTTCAAAAGTCTGGTACTGTGTTGTTCCTCCTCCCACTTCATGAGGTACACTTTAGGTATATTTAGAATATTTAAATGTAGAGCTAGTGGTTTCTTCCTGTATGTTTATATGTTTGTATTTTAGGTAAGGTGAGGTTATGTTTATATGCATATAAATCTACATTACGCATGTGAAAACATTTCTTTGTGAAGTGTTTGTTTCAAAATAGCTAATTTATCTCACATATTCATACAACATACCGCAGTACCCAGAATGCACCGTGAATGCTGCATGACTCCCATTAAGCTTGTCAGCATGGTCGCCGTGAAGTCCAGCATTTTTCTAGTGTATGCCTGACGTTTGTGTATGTGTGTGTTCTCGGCGCTTGCTGTCTGTCTTTAAGCTGGGCGCCGTGGAAACAGCATGGGCGGAGTCCTGGAGGAAGCGCTGACACGAGTGGCCGCCGCCCAGAGGCGTACAGAAGAAAGGTTCCGTGCGTGGATGGAACGAATTAGCCGTCTCCATTCCGGTGATGACGACGATCAATCATACAGTGGAAATCCAGAAGGGCGGAGTCACATTGCATCAGAAGAAACGCCAGAGGCCTGTCGGATCATCCGGCTGAACAATGATGCCTCTCCCCCTTCTCTGAACCCTGCGCACAGCTGTGTTCTAGATCCAAATCTGCTAAATGTGTAATGGGACAATGTGCAAAACTACTGAAATATTTTGAAAATATTTTCAAAATAGAAACTTTCTAGCCAACAATGCTGGATAAAGTACACGAGGCTCTTTCTTATTTCCTTTATACATTTTTCACCATTACTCACTTTTTATTCTGATCTTTTCTTATTTATTCTTAACTCTTTCTCCCTCTCTCTCCATTTATATTCATTTATCTGGCAAATAAGTTTATTCCAAACAATCCCGTAGTAAAACAAGATGGTAACACTGCCTGCTGTGACTACAGTTATATGAATAGTTTGCATCAGTTTACCGAAAAGGTTGTCAAAACTAAACCGAAGTGCTTTAAACATGAGTGATAAAGTAGTAGTAATCAGAAGTAATCAGCCAATGTAAAGCTGCTAAAACTATCATGTATAATACGCCTTAAATGAAAAGCAAATCATACTTTGGCGCATTCTGGACAATAGATCACTACTTCAGACTCTTAAACCAGAAAACCGCACACTTTTTCGCCCAATTTTTTTCATCCCATTAAACCAGGGGTATTCAGCCTTATCCGCAAAGGACTGGTAGGGTCCAGGTTTTCATTGCAACCATGGTTTTCCTTTGGTTTAAACTATCCACACTTAAGGCTTTCACACAAATTATATTCTTTTTTTTTATATAGTATATGGCGATAGGAAGCTTTATTTCTTTGAACTGTTTTGGTTTTCTGAAATCAATGGTCAAATTGATTCAAGGTCAAATATGTACATCCAGCACATGTAGTATTTGGTAAAACACCTCTTAGCAAGTTTCACCTTGACCAGATGCTTTCGTTAAATATTAAGGAGCTTTTGGAAGAATTCTGGTTAGACATTTCACCACTCTTCCTGTCCAAGTTCATTTAAATTTTCCCTGTCATGGACCCAAGTTTCTGTGCCCAGTCTCTGCACTTTTATTTGGCACATATTGGGTAAAAAGTCAGCATCATTCCAAAAGCTTTAATCATATCATAACCAGCTTTAATTTGTATTTGGATTCATTGTTCTGTTGTAAAAACCCATTTGTGTTAGATTTTGATGGTTTGAGGACATGCTGAAGAATTCTGAGGTAGTCTTTATTCTTCTTCTGTATACTTTGTACAACGCATCAGTTCCACTGGCAGCTGAACAAATCCAGAGCATGATGCGGCAACCACCATGCTTGAAATTTGGTGCGGCATTCTTAGGGTTCAGTTTCTCTTCGTTTCTACTTTGAACGTACCTCCAGAAGGATTTTTCTTTGTCCATGTGGTTAGCTGGAAAGTTTAGAGAAGCTTGACGATGTATATCTAGGATCTTGACTTTCCGTCTTGGATGGCAGCCTCTCAGTTCATGGTGAAGTAAAACTTGCTTAATTGTAGATGGTGACACTGGTGTTGCGGCAGCTTCTAGATCATCGCAGACCCAGGCCTGTGCCTTGGGGGTTCCTGGATTTTTCCTGATCAACCAAACCACCTTCCTCTCAGCTGGGGTAACGGATGTTGTTAATTGTACTTGCAGTTGTTTGAACTGGTGACCTTGAACTTTAGAAATGGCTCCAAGAAACATTTCTGACTAAATGTGTGACTCTCTTTCTCAGAACTGCAATTTATCATAACTAAATTAATAGTGAATGGGTGTGTGTACATTTTTGACCCTGTATGTGTAATCTGTGCACTGTGCTATTCTATTAAAGTGGTACACTCATTCTTCCCTAGAAAAATAACTGGAATCTGAAAAAGAACAAAGGAATCTGTGAAAGTCAGATGTTGCGGACCGCATCACATTCTCATGTGTGTATGATTATATACATACATACATAAATTGTATTTAATTTATTTTTTGTCTGTGTGTTTAACACTTTCTGAAAATCAGAGCCTTAATGGAAATCACAAATTTTATTTTCAGAAATACGGATTGTAAATTAGGCTTAAAATGAACTTGGCTCATTAAGTTCCTATCTTTCATTTTGATGCCACTAAATTCCATTCTGCTTTACTGCATTTCTTCCGCAGACAACTGTGATGAACTAAATCTTTGGAAATCTCTTTTTCCTTGGCTTAATTTACAGATATGCAGTTTTACAGTAATAAGGCCAAATGTGTCTCACTGGGGTCAAAAATTGAAAAGATGATTTTAGTGTTTTTTCTGTCAAAATAAGAGAGAGATTCCTCCCAAAAGGCAAAAAAAGTACTGTCTTATTTTTCTAAATATTTAGACATGAATATTTTGTGTTTTCTGTAAAAGTCTCTTGTGCTGGAAAGGACATGCATTTGACAGAAAACTTAAGACTAGTTATAACTTAGGACTTGTATCACATCATGTGTAGTTTGCTCATGAGCTATATAAATTGATTAAATAAAATGAGGCATATCACAGTCTTTTTTAAAATGTATATCGACAAACTTGATGGTAGTCTGTTAAATTTTTATTTATTTTTTCTTTTGGCCTTCAAAATTGATGACGGAAAGGACATTTTACTTCACGGAAATCTAATGAACTTTTCACAGCATCGTAGTCTGCAGTAGGGCTTCCAAAAAAAATTTGACGGATTAAACATTGTAGTATTATGTATGCAGGAGAGAAAGATTGTTTGTCTTTTGGACAGAAATAAGATTGTTTTATGTAAAAAGTTTTGAAATTATGAATTATGAAAATTGTAGTTGGTCCTGTCACTTTAAAACTGCCCACATCATACCCATGGCTTTTTCTTTTTTTTATTTGTACTTTTAAAACCATCAACCTTAGAAAAGCAGGGCTAATATTCCTAGTCTTTTCCACAACTTTCCATAAAGCTTGATTTTTCTATATACTATCAAATTCAAGTTAGCATGTGGACTTTGCGCATTGTAATGTCAGAGTAATCTTGGCTTATTTAAAAAAAAGTGCAGCATTTATAGGTACTGTGTGTGAAAGAATCAGAAGAGGAATTCTGTTTCTTCATCAGTATCCAAATCCTCTCAGCAGAATTAAGTCTTAACGATTGTGAGGAAACATTTAGAGCTATGTTCTTGTACACACTGTCTTCTCTTTGTGTGTCTTGAGGAGCTACTGTGACCGTTCAGAACACATTCCACAAGCACACACTTCTACACACACTCCCAGCAGGTTATGTTGGGATGAACTCACTTTAAGTGTTACTTTGGGGGAAAAACCAATGTGGTTTGAATTGTTTGTTTTTATTACATCACATGCATGTAAAGAACAGAAAATGATTAGAAGCAATAATGCATGAACACCTGCACTGTGATGTTATACTACTAATATAACTTAGCCAACATTATTTTATACACACACAAATGCTATGAAGTTTATGCTAACACCATGCTCAAGTGTTGTGTGTCTGTGGCTGATACTGATGTTTGCATTTATTGCAGTCAGATACACTGTTATACTGCTTTAGTGTTTACGCAAGTCACTATCAATCCTTGTGGATTTTTGATTTCATTTTAAAATATAAATTTTTTTCCCCCTACACACCAAAAGCATATCTTTTGTTTATACTCACAGAAGGGCCTTAAAGAGAAACCATTTATTTTACACACATCCAGATTTCAGGGAAGAGCTCTAAGGTTTTACCCTTTCAAATTTGTGCTAAATAACGACACTTCCATGAGGCTCTGAAAATGTAGTAAGTAATTGTGCTGCAACATGAAGGATCCAATGGAACTAATAATGAACTATTTTCTTGATTTTAATTTTTCTGCTATTCTAATCTGTTGGTAATGTCCCTGGTTTAAAATTAAAAAAAGAATGCTCTAATGAATTTGTCCATTGTCTAAATATTGTCTATTTAATGAAAGCAGGACAGCCATATGGTAACAGTGTGCCGCATATAAATGAATACCGTGTTTCCCCGATAATAAGACACTGTCTTATTTTTTTTTCCGTTCAAAAAACACCATAGGGCTTATTTTCGGGGTAGGTTTTATTTTAATTAACATTAACAGCAATTTCTATAAACAG
>JAOUQZ010000019.1:879616-890152 GCA_028564935.1 Neosilurus hyrtlii
TGTGTGTGTGTGTGTGTGTGTGTGTGTGTGTGTGTGTGTGTGTGTGTGTGTGTGTGTGTGTGTGTGTGTGTAAATGGGGGATGGGCAAAAGATGCCATATGGGGTTTGTGGTCAAGAGAGCCCACCAGTCAGGTTTACTTTGGACATTTCTGTTTAACATGCTTCAGTGTAAATACTTTCATTTATTCACAGTACTTTCAGCTGCATATAATAAATAGAAATATACAAACATTACTTAAAAGAATGGGAAATTGCAGTTGTGGCACCATCGTGCTCAGTCTAAGCAAGGTTTAATTCTTTAAACATTATCCACACCCACTCAGGATCCTTATCCGCTTTATTAAGCTCTATAAACACTGATCAAAGCTGAGAGATGCTCAGTGTTAAGTCGTGTTGATCTTTCTTTTTTAGGATTGGGTTTTTACATGAACACGTTAATCTGACAGGAGGTTTTTGTCCAAATGGCTCACAAGGCCTAATATTTGTACTCAGAGTCTACTGGTAACTTTCGGACAATACACCTTGGGTACAAGTGAATTATCTGTCGTTAATTCCTCAGCTACAGTGCGCTTTTAACCCACACAAACCTGACGTCATTCACACTAGCACGCTGTATTTTTGGCTCTATGGCAATTTCAACAACACACTGCGCAGTCCAGGAGCGACGCGATTGGCTGGAATCGTAGCTGCCGGAAGTAAACCCGTGGCCTCTGATTGGCGGTCGGCTGTCTTTGTGCCGTGCAGCAGCTGCTTCCCCTCGGCTGCGGTATTTACAATGGTCCTCCTGAATGACTGCAGAGACGTGCACGAGCTTCGGTGAGCTGCGATTGGCTGGCAGCGAAGGTTCCAGAGGACGAGGACGTGGTCTGTGATTGGTCGGTGCTCTCTTTGTGCGCGCGGGGTCTCAGGCAGCTGCGTTTTGAATGGTCCTGCGTTGGAGAAGCCGAAAGCGTCCATGGGCGAAAAGGAGTCAGGATGGTGTTAGTTCATGTTGGATATCTGGTTCTTCCCGTGTTTGGTTCAGTAAGAAGCAGAGGTATCGTTGTGTGGTATCTTTTTTAACATTTTTATTACTACTCTGACTAACACTCTTAGTAAAGAAGCACCTTCGCTAACGGCAACGACAGCGACAGCAGCCAAAACCCCAAACGGCTTTCTTCTCCCTGTAGCAGTGCACTAGGTAGGGTTGAGCATAGCGGTGTGTATACACCCTACTTAGTGCACTAACCAGTCAGCCATTTGTATTTTAAACATTGCCCTGGTTCTGCTGCTCTGGACTGGTGAAACGAGGCACTAACATTAGCAGAGAGGTGCACATAGCATTTTTGTTGTTGTTGATTTGGATTAGCATCCCTAGCTAACAATTTCAATATTTAATTGGTGTAAATATTCAGTCGTGGTGAGTTTATACAGTAGCCATGCTGTGAAATCTCTCCAGAATAAGTATAAATAATGAATTACACTGATTTGTGATTAAATTTTCATCTCCGAGCTTATAAACAACACGACAGCCAGCATCTTTTGTGTCCCAGCCCCAGTGTACCATTTATTCATTCAGTATTATTTAGAGAGAAAGGACCGGTTTGCGTTTTTAGCTAAATTCTGGTGATAATGCATTATTATTATTATTGTTGTTGTTATTATTATAATAATTATTATTAGTATTATTGAAACCCCGCAATGAAGGCTGCCATCAAAATAAATAAATAAATGCCTTGTTATTATATATATTTTTATATACACCATCAAAATACCACTGAGAGCCGTACAACCCTTGGATATGAAATGATCCATTCATTATTACAACAGTATTTTCTCAGAAAACGAGAGAAGACACAATAGAATATATTTTAAGAGGAAATAATAATCCACGTGCAGGATCTGTGCTGCTTATGTAATAATACTATGATGTACATACTGTACAGGTCATGCAGTAGCATTTCATTGTGCTTGTGTTTTCTGTTTTCTTGTTTTTTTACCCTTCCTTGTTCCATAGTCCGGAGGCCGCCACTACATGCCGCATCACTCCAATCTCTCTTTCTCTCTCTCTGTCTCTCTCCCTCTCTCCCCTCTTCCATTGTGTAGCTATAGCGATTGCCTCTCTGCCTGTGTTCTGCCTCCATCCCCTCTTTCCATCTGAAGACGACATTGGCATTTAAAAACCAAAACCAACCTTCTTCCCACTCATCCAGTATCCTTCTGTGTGCGACTGCAGAATAACACACTCCTTTCTCTTCTTTTTTGAGAAGACACCGCTGTCTTGGTTTCAAAACTGTCATTGTTAATGATAACCCATTGTAGCAGTCTACAATTATCATTGTGGTTGTCCCATTCCCCCCCCCAAAGCAATGACATATAGACTTGCATTATTTCTTATTTCAGCCTGTAAATTTCTGTGATGTGGATACGTTCGCTTCTTGTCTCGAGTCGAGCGGTGTTTGTTCTATAAAAAAATATATATATATAAATAAATAAATAAACAAAAATCTCAGTAGTCAAAGAGACATACAAGCTGATCAGAATTCCTAAGTGCTTTCATGCATACAAGATCAGTCATTTTTAGCCTGTCTCTAAGGGCTGTGAGTCCAGCTCTAACCTTCCTGTCACAAGCACTGTATGGTAGCCACTGAGCTGTTCACTACACTACACTGGCATATTTAGAACCGTAGCGCGAGCCCTTGGCACATTTCCAAATAAATTAAAACATTAAATCGATCTATCTGAACTGGAAACGATCACATTTGTTGGATGTTTTAATATCATACCAGAGTTACAAATCCACAAAGCAGGTGTGATTTGGAACAGAAGCAAAAGGTAAACATAGATAATGAAGACTTTCGCTTGGCAGAAAACTTACTGACTGTTACAAAGTACTGACTCTGGACACCTCTTTCATAACTCTTAAATGAATGTGATTGTGAGTAGTTATACAGTTACAGTCGTTCATTCACTCATTTGCTGAACAGCTTACTCCTACTTGGGTTGCAAGATGGCTGGAGCCTATTTCTATCTATGAGTATGGTTGAGGGTGCCGTACACCCTGAACAGCTCGCCAGTCCATCGCAGAGCAACACACACACACACACACACACAATCATATATACTCGCACCTAAGGGCAGTTTGGAACTTTCAGTTAGCCTAATGTGCACACCTTTAAACTGTGGGGGGAGACCTGAGTACCTGGAGGAAACCCACACAAGCAGGAAGAAAACACGCAAATTTCATACAGAAAAACCGCTTATCATTTTTCTTTAAATAAATGTAATAAAATAAAGCACACATTTTAACATTTTTTAAAAATTCCTTTATTGTTACACTCAGTTTGTGTGCAGCATCTGCCATCTGAATGTTCCTGGGAATGAGTGTATTTAAACAGTATTATAAAGCGGGTGTTAATACAGTGTGAACCTGTGATTTGCTTTGCAACCAGTATTGTTGTTACAGAAAAGTAATCAACACCTTCTGGCCAATAAAAGTCAAGAATTCAGCAATATTTAGCTTTTAGAACCATAGAAAGAAGTCCACCCTGTTAGCACTGTTTCCCAGTTAGAATGAGTCGTCTTACATGTTCTAAGCAATATTTGACCTTGTAATATAAAGACTGCAGTAATACAAGTGATTTCTATGATTTAAAAAAAATAAATTCAGAATCGTATGTGTCACACTTTTATTATGGTCAGAATGCTGCACTGAGAAAGGTGCAGGTAAACGTAGTAATTTTCTGCTCACTGTTTTGATCATTTAATCCACATATATAAAAGATCAAAATCAAAACTTTGCAACCAAACAGGAAGCTTTCACCCTAAAGATCTTGGCTACTCAAGGATTCCCAAAATTCCTTACATTTATTTATTAAACACACCAAATGGCATCCTGTTCTTATTTCTGCTAATTGATCTTAATAGTGTTGCTCTAGTGCCTCAAGTGCTTCTCGGGTACAGCGAACGCCATCCACATTACAGGAATCCCTAGAACTGCACTGCTGTAGAAATCTTTCTAGAGTTTTGAAATGTCTTTATTTCTTTGGTTGTGGTTCTTGGCTTTCTGTTTGTGTATTAGGCTCTTCAGTGCATGATCATGTTTATTTTTCATTACTTAAAAGTTTTGTTTTTGTCATTTGAACAGCAAACTCCAATGTATCCTTGTATAGAGATGTCCTGCTGTACTGATATGTGCTGTAGCATACACATCTACCCATTGGATGCTGCTTCTGTTGTTTTTAACCGTATGGAGCATGGTTGGCTCTTCTTTTTATCTGCATGGAAATATTCTTATTATCCGTATCACATGTTTCCACTCATACTAATATTTTCCAATAAAGACTGTAGTTTTTTTCCTTAACCTTCAGTGTGTTCTCTGCTGATTTCCATGTGACCTCCCTTCAAACCCCCACCCCTTTCCAGTTATTTGGCCTCTTTGGCCCCCTCCCCTAAGATTCATTTCTCAGCTCCTCTCACTTGTTAAACTGAATCATGGGAAAGCCACCGTCACAAAAATATTGGCGTTCTGTTCACATCCACTTGGTCCACAAACATCTCCATTGGCATCTGTCTCTCTTTTATTTAATTAATTTATCTCTGTACTTCTCTCCTGTGCAAGCACATGATCCTTTGTATTATAAACATGGCTAAAATTGGCTTATTTCCAAATTTCAGGATAACGGTTTTCATACTTTTAGGCCTGGAAGTTGATTTTATTATCAAAAATGAAAGTGTTAATTTCAGCAATTTTTATTTCAGTAGTGTTCAATAATAGATAAACATTTCTGAAATACACCTGATTACCAATAATGTGCTTAATGTGAGGTGGATGTTGTTAAGTAGTGCCAGAGACACAACACTGAGGAGACTGTTTAAATCAGCGACATCCACCAAGCCTGTGGTGACTATTTGTTTTAGTATATACTACACAGAAACATAAAAAGCAAACTAAATCCAAATGTTTGTACGGTAGTTTATTTCTTTATTTTATCATTATGAAGGCAGATTAGGTAACGCTCCAATTGTTCAGAGCAGTACTAAGTGCTATGGTAATGCTAGTGGTGTGGTTTTTAACCCCTTCCAGAGTTTTAGTGTGTACTACATGGAAACATAAAGAAAAGAAAATTAAATCTAGATTTTTATAGTTTAGTTTTACATATTTTAGCTGACAGACTTTGGTAGCACTGTGTAGTTGAAGTTGTCTTTTTGTAGCCTACTTGTTAAGAGTGACATGCTACACAGAGTCATAAGAAAACATTTACAGCATTTAGCAGACGCTCTTATCCAGAGCGACTTACAGAAGTGCTTTAAAGTCTATCAGTGAATATATTGTTATACTGGTTCGTCAGGACACAGACTAAGTATACCATCAGTGAAGAACTCAGTGGATAGGTCTTGTGTGCAGGTATTTTATTTATTTATTTGTGTGTGTGTAAAAAATCACACTCAATATACATTCATGGTTTTATATTTAAGGCATTTTGTAGGGGCCTTGCTCGAGGACCCAATGGTGACAGCTTGGTGGTGTGGGGTACTACCTGAACTATTAACCTGCTGATCAGCAATACAGACCCTTAACCACGGAGTCATCGTAACTCTATATGCTAACAAAATATTTTTAAAAAATTTTTATTATTATTTTTTAGGTGTTTTTTTTTTCATATTTTATATGGCGGCGCAGTGGTTAGCACGTTCTCCTCACAGCATGAAGGTACCGGGCTCGAGTTTGCATGTTCTCCCCATGCTTGTGTGGGTTTCATCCGGGTACTGCGGTTTACTCCCACTGTTTAAAAACATGCACAGTAGGCTAATTGGTGGTTCCAAATTGCCCCTAGGTGAGTGTGTGAATGGCTGTATGTGTGTTGGCCCTACAATGGCCTCACCAGCTGTTCAGCGTGTACCCCGGCTTCACCCAGAGTCAGCTGAGATGGGCGCCAGCCTCCTTGTGCCCCTAGTTAGAATTAATCGACTTAGGAAATGACTGAATGAATGAATGTTTTACATTTTTAGCATGTATGTTAGGCAAACTAAAAGATATTATAAATCACATTTTTAAAATGTGATGACGATGATGCCACCTGCTCCAAGTGACCATGACAAGCAGTGAGTTTGATATTAACTCAAGCATTATCCAATGGAGATAATTATCCAATTATATCCAGTTCTATCCAATTTATCCAAAGTTTTATAATCCCCTTAAAGCAGACCAATCAGAGCGTGCCTTTCTTGGGTAGCAGGTACTAATTGCTATTATACCAAATATATATATATATATATATATATAATTAGTTATTTCACCAAAGGTTTGTATATATTTTAAATATAGTTCGCAAAAAAGTATAAAAAAAATCAATATGTTGTGGTTGTGATGTATTCATCACATTCATCAAAGAGTTCAGAGAAAATCTGTCCACATATTGAGTGTCCAATTTACCTTTTGGCAAACCGTAATAAGGATTTCATATAACTTGCTCTGGGTTTTTTTAATGACCAAATTCTGATTGAGACTTTTGCAGATCATTACCTGCGTTTGTGTTAATAGCTCTATGTGCTTTATGATGCTGGTGGTGTTGGAACAAAGGGCTACCATGTCCTTTAAAGACATCTTAACTCCGTCATGAAGCTTCAATAAATTCATCATGAGGGCTAAAAAAGTTATTAAAAGAGGTTTAGGACAAAAGTTCTAGGGATGCATCCATCAAGATTTGGTTCTAACACATATTCTGAACTTCTGCTGGAGAAGTAATAAAGAGGGCAATGTTGACTTATTATGCTACTGTTATCTTGCGTTACTATTAGGATGGAGTTGTGTTTTTACCATTTCATGACTTCGCGACTGGTCTCGCGTGATTAATAATAAACTAAGTGAATTCTCCCTGAAAGCACTGCTGAAATGTAACTCGCAGGGTGTGTTAAAGTGCGTTCAGAAATAAGTGGTTAAACATAATTGGAGGCTTAAACTGGCCATTATATCCATCTACAGCCGCTAATGCACCTTACACTATACATTTATATTAACACTATTATAGTAAGATTTCCGGTTTTCTTGGAGAAGAAGGAACAGGAGGAAATGCAAGCCAGTGGAACAGTCACAAGTATTTGCGTCACGGTTTGCGCCGTAGTGGCATGTACTTACGTTTCTGGAGAGGGGCACGTCAAGGTACAGCATAGGGTCTGTGATGATGGCATAAAGTGTAAAATTGGCCTTTGTGTATTACCTATTTTCTAAGTAAACTTCAATATCAGCTTTTTTTGTACATTCATAATTCTAATTAACTAAATTTAATTTCTGGATTGTAACAAATTATGGAGCTTTATGAGGTGTCAGTGCTTATACAAGGAATTGTATCCAGTAATGTAAATATATTATAATCATAACAATAATGTAAATTAATGTAAAAATACCATTTTTAATGCAGCAGCACAGTTGCACCTAAAACTGGCTGAAATTTCAACCAAGTGAATTGAAAATGTGACATTTTTAAAAAGGTAAATTACTAAAATATTTGAGGTTTTAACAACCCAACTTTGATTTGCCATCATTTCTGTGTCCAAGTTTTGTCATGCGCAAGAAACCAACTTGTTTGTCCTTAGGAAAGGCATGATGTCCAGTCATTTTCATGCCCAACCGTGTCCTTCACACTTGCATGGGTCTTCACTTTAAATCTCTGCAGACTCGTTAATTAATCATCAAATGCTTTATTAGGGCAGTTTCACAATCAGGGTATACTTTTTGGGTTCACAGAAGCTCAAAAATAGTATAACCGGTACAGGGTCTCTCGAATAAGTACATCTGCATGTAGTGTGTCAGAATAAGGCATAAAACAATATGAATATATGTACATATTTGTATTTCAATTAATCTCGAGATGGACTGACATTAATATATATTATATTACCAAAAAGAGATTTGAAGTTTTAATTAAATTAAAATTTAGATAGAAGTCAAACAAAAGTTTTTACAGCATGTCTTCATTAAACAGTAATGTTAACAAAATATCAATGCGTATACATGTGAAAAATGCATGGATGATACTATATATTTTTGTTTAACGGTATGTCTGCAAATTCTTTCCCGAGAGGACATTTTTTGACACATGACCTGCCAGCACCACTTGTAAAAAATTCACAGCATTAAGAATAAAAGCTCAGTAAACACATTATCTGAGCAGGTTTCATGCAACATTAGTTATATATTGTTAACTGCAGTAACAACAGCATCAGTGACAATCATTGTGGTTTTCCGGAGAAGACACTTTTTGACGGACATGCTTATCAAACTGATGTGGAACTCTGTACAGAAAGTATTTCACATCCAATCCCAATTATATTTTTCAGCAAGCTGTACAGTACTATGCTGCTTTAGAAAAAGCAATTAATATCTGACAAAAGCACTGTCACACACACAAACTCATCCTAGCACTAATAGTAGTGAGCCAGCATACCAGGTTTGATAGGCCCAGCTTCAGCGTATGGCAAGTAAGGTCTGGAAACTAAAGTGTGACGGACAGATGGATGGAACCCATTCCTATAGACCCGATAGGTGGGAGCTAAAAAAAAGACATTTGCAGAGCATAAACCTCTGCCAGGCAATAAGAATTACACAGCACCTAAAATTGTGGACAGAAAGTTGCTAACAGACACAAAAATAAACCCACACCGATGAAAACATAACCTCCTTGGTAGAGTTAACAAGACAAGTAACAAGTTGAGCGTGTGCTTTGACACTGATGGTTTATGGGAAGATGACTGTGTGGGACCATGTACAGGTGTCATCTTAAACTTACAGCATTAAAGCACAGATAAATATACACATACTAACATGTTTTGAAATATAGTATTATAAAAATGGTAGTAACAGAGTCTGACACAATAGTTTTCATTCATTTATCAGCCGACATTGAGCGAAAATGGGGTACACCCCCAAAAGCTCGCCAGATCATACCTGGCCAACACACACACAACCATTCACATTTACATCTTGGGGCAATTTGTATCAGCCAATTTGCCTAATGTGCATGTTTTTGGACTGTGGGAGGAAACTGGTGTACCCTGAGGAAACCCACACGAGCATGGGGGAAAACATGCAAACTCCGCACAATAACACCCGAGCAGAGAACTCGACTCAGGACTTCTTGTTGAGAGCTGGATGTGCTAACCATTACGCCACTGTACTGCCCGTATTCCTGTGATAGGCTTCAGCGTCGTCACAACCAATTGATTAATTAATTAAAACCTTTGTTACTGGAGTAAAGATAATCTGACCATACTTATCAAGAGTATCAAGCATCAAGAGTATGACAGAGTATTACTGTGATGCAATCAGGTTGTGACCTCAATCTGTAAAGCTCATTACAAATCTAATAAGTGATTAAAAGAGATTTGAGTCTATTAAGACCATTGTGATCGTGCACTATAATGTCAATACGTTTTGACATTCACTTTTTCTGAATGCATTCTGATGTCCTGTGTTTGAGCCCGGGCTCGGTGAGGGTGTCACTGTGTGAAATTTGCATGTTCTCCAAGTGCTTGCATGGGTTTCCTCTGGGTACCCTGGTTTCCTTCGACAGTCCAAAGACATGCACGAGACTCTAGTAGGATTTAGCAGTTTGGCAGATAAATGAGAGTGAGTGAATTCATTCTTTAAGACATAAAATATAATTTCACTTCTTAAAATCAGAAGCGTTTTCTATACACGTTTCCTTGAAATTTCATTGTTAATCATTTAGCAATAATAAAATATAGCAAAAATATTCTACATCCCAATATGTCAGTACTTTACAAAGCCAGTAGGTGCAGTATTTACTTACCTATGGTCAGTTTGGATGATGATAAAACTTTTCAGCTATTAGAATTTAAAAAAGTACCACAGTATAAACAAAGAAATAATAGCAAGCAGCCCTGACCCTATTATTACATGAATCTATTTTGGTCAAAACTTAGTAGTCTATTTACATGGATAGTCTGCCGAGGGATATTGAAAAACATATCTCCTGTTAAAGCAGTGTACACATTTATTGCATGATACTTCATATATTAATATTAATATAATTAATACTTCTTCCAGAGGGACCCCGAGGCGTTCCCAGGCCAGCCGAGAGACATAGTCTCTCCAGCGTGTCCTAGGTCTTCCCTGGGGTCTCCTCCCGGTGGGACACGCCTGGAACACCTTCCTAGGGAGGCGTCCAGGGGGCATCCGATAGAGATGCCCAAGCCACCTCAGCTGACTCCTCTCGATGCGGAGGATCAGCGGCTCACTCCCGAGTGACTGAGCTTCTCACCCTGTCTCTAAGGGAGAGCCCAGCCACCCTGCGGAGGAAACTCATTTCGGCCGCTTGTATCTGCGATCTTGTCCTTTTGGTCATTACCCAAAGTTCATGACCATAGGTTAGGGTAGGAGCTCCCTCTTTACCACGACGGTCCGATACATCGACCGCATAACTGCGGACGCTGCCCCAATCCGCCTGTCAATCTCGCACTCCATCTTTCCCTCACTCATGAACAAGACCCCGAGATACTTGAACTCCTCCACTTGAGGCAGGACCTCTCCACCCA
>JAOUQZ010000019.1:890252-900285 GCA_028564935.1 Neosilurus hyrtlii
TGGGGTGAGGGAAGTCTGGGCATCCCTGCTTAGACTGCTGCCTCCGCGACCCGGCCCCGGATAAGCAGAAGATGATGATGATGATGATGATGATTAATACTTGGCGGCGGCACAGTGGAGCAGTGGTGTCTCCCTCACAGCAGAAAGGCCGGGGTTCGATTCCCGGGCTCAGGTGTTTCTGTATGGAGTTTGCATGTTCTCTCTGTGCTTGTGTGGGTTTCCTCTGGGTACTCAGACTTTCTCTCACAGTCCAAAAACATGCACAGTAGGCTGACTGACAGTTCAAATTGACCCTAGGTATGAGTGTGAGTATGAATGGTTGTGTGTGTGTGTTGGCCCTGCAATGGCCCGGCGAGCTGTTCAGGGTGTACCCCGCCTTTGCCCGGGGGTCGGCTGAGATGGGCGCCAGCCTCCCTCTGTCCCTAATTAGTATTAAACGCCTTTAGAAGATGAATGATGATGAATGAATAAGTATTGCTTAAATTGACTGGGCTTGAAGGGGCAGCGGTGGACCGGTGGTAGGGTGCTGGATTATTGATCCGAAGGTCAGGGGTTCAAGCACCACAATCACCGAGTTGTCACTGCTGTCCCCCCAGTGCAGCTAACTGGGTTATCAAAGGCCAGCCATGTCTCTCACTGTCTGTGGTGAGAGGCATGTAAAAGAACCACTGCTGTCGTTCATAAAGAGTAGGCCATTGGGTTGCTGTCATCGTGTTTCTGCCCTGCCATGGCCTGGCGAGCTATCCAAGGTGTACCCCACTCTCGGCCAGATTCGCCTGAGATGGGCGACAGCCTCCCCAAAACTGAATGAATGGAGTAAATTATTTGATATAATGTTTTAATTAAGGTTTACATGTTTGTCTTTAAACCAATGTTTTGTCAGGCTTTTGATCATTCTTTGCCACTTTTTAGACACAACAGTTTTCTAAATATATTGTGTGCCACATTAATCTATAATAAGGGCATACCAGCTAATTATTGCAGCTGTACTACTAAGCAAGTTCAAACAGGTAAGTCTGTTTTTATATACATACTTATTTATATTAGTTCTTGTTTTTCTAATAATCCTTCCATCCATGTTTAAGAGCAGGGACTATTTTGTACCTAGTTAAATGTGGTGACCATTAGCATCACAGAAAAGACTTCATAAATAAAAAAAAAGCTACAATTTAAAAATTAACCATCCATATATATGTTGGATAAATACATACCTGTGAAAAATGTAAGAAAAAAAAGTAATTCAACTTAAAAGGTGAAACTAATATATTATATAGACTCATTACATGCAAAGTGAAATATTTCAAGCCTTTATTTGTTAGAATTTTGATCCAAAATCTCAGGAAATTAGAATATTACATGAAATCAATAAATAAAGGATTTTAAATACAGAAATGTCGGCCCTCTGAAAAGTATAATCATGTATATGTACTCAGTACTTGGTTTGGGCCCCTTTTGCATGAATTACTGCCTGAATGCGCTGTGGTATGGATGCTATCAGCCTGTGGCACTGCTGAGGTGTTATGGAAGACCAGGATGCTTCAATAGCGGCCTTCAGCTCTTCTGTATTGTTCGGTCTCATGTCTCAAAATGAAGTCAGCATCTCCATAAAGCTTGTCTGCTGAAGAAAGCATGAAATGCTCCAAAATGTCCTGGTAGATGACATGGCTCCCCAAATCAACACAGACTGTGGAAACCTCACACTGGACTTTAAGCATCTTGGATTGTGATGCCTTTCCTCCAGACTCTGGGACCTGGGTTTCCAAAAGAGATGCAAAATTTGCTCTCAGAAAAGAGAGACTTTGGACCACTGAGCAACAGACCAGTTATTTTTTCTTTAGCCCGGGTAAGATGCTTCTGACGTTGTTTGATGTTCAGGAGCAGCTTGACAAGAGGAACACGATTCTAATTTTCTGAGATTTTGGATTTGGGGTTTTCATAAGCTCGTAAGCCATAATCATCCAAATTATAACATAATTTATATATAGGGTTAAATATAAAGGCTTGAAATATTTCACTTTGCATGTAATAAGTCTACATAATATATTAGGTTCACATTTTAAGTTGAATTACTGAAATAAGTGAACTTTTATTTAAATTATGATATTTTTTGAGTTTCATATGTACATCTTACACATTAAATCAATGTAATGAACCCACCTGCAGCATTTAAAGCAAACATCAAACTTATTATACCATTTGGAACTGTAATAATTTTTGAGGGAAATGTTTTCCCTTTATATCACCCATAATTATAAACACACATACACTCATGTACACATACACACATACTCGCACACCGGTTTTTGCACCGACTCACTAATACATCTTAAAATAAAAATCTATAGTTATGTTTATACTAGAAAAAGTAGGGTGCCTAAGACAAACTTTTGACTGCTACTGTATATGCATACATTTATTTATATATATATATATATATATATATATATATAATGTGTGTGTGTGTGTATGTGTATATATATATATATATATATATATATATATATATATATATATATATATAAAATCCTTAATCCTAATTAGGGTCACAGGGAGGCTGGCGCCTATTTCAGCCGAATCAGGGTGAAGGCATGGGTACTCCCTGAACAGCTCACCAGGCCATTGCAGGGCCAACACATACACAACCATTCACATTCACTGTCACATCTAGGGGTGATTTGGAACCGCCACTTAGCCTACTGTGCATGTTTTTGGACTGTCGGAAGAAACTGGTGTAGCTGGAAGAAAACCACACAAACATGGGAAGAACATGCAAACATCTGACTGGTATCACTGAACACCAAAAACTCCAATTTATTTAAGCTATTTTAGTATATACTTTCATTCATTCCTTCATTTTCTGAACCGCTTGATCCTAATTATGGTCGTGGGGAGGCTGGTGCCCATCTCAGCCGACTCAGCAGAGTACACTCTGGTCAGCTCTCTTTATGAAAGATGGTTCTTTTACATACCTCTCACCACATACAATGAGAGACATGGCTGGCCTTTTATAACCCAGTTAGCTGCACTGGGGGACAGTTGTGACAACTCGGTGACAGTGGGGCTTGAACCCCCGACCTTGGGATCAGTAATCCAGCGGCCTACCACCGGGCCACCACTGCCCCTACTGTATACTTAAAAAGTGTTATTTATAAATATATATTATTGTATTAACTATGTTTGTATATTTAATTTATTTTAACAGGGTTTAAATCAGTGGTATAACATCAGACAAGTTGGATGTTGGCCGAGATCCTGATTTCCCAAATTCCAAGTTGAATGACCGTCCCATTGCACTCTCATCACACCTTTGACTTTGAGTTATGGGTAGATTGTAGGATAACTTCTGGGGAAGAAAAAAAACTAAGCCTGGAGAGGGAACAATTGTTTATAACAGCTGCTGCAACATAGACTACTCACGAAGAAGGTGTGTCCAGACTTTTGACTGGTACAATATGTATATACACACCACTTTTTTTTCTTTCTTTCTTTCTCTCTTTCTTTTAAGGTTTTTTTTCCTTTCCAATTCCACCTGACCAATTCGGACTATTTTGTGTAGCTCCATCATGCCACGTGCTACACCAGCAGCACTGGAAAAGTCTTTGTTTGCAAAAAATAGTCTGTGCTATGATAAATTATTAAGGCATGGTTCTTTTCAACAGTAAAAATTTCTCAGTCACTGAGATGTAGACCCAAAGCATGAAAACCTGCACTGGTGTACGTACAGACATACATTCAGGAGAACGGTCATACGATGAAAAATAAGGTCTAAAATCATGATGCGTTGCCATATTTTTTGAAGTATGGAGCTTTGTCCTCTGCACAGGGTGTTCCACTGTGAATTATGATGCTGAAATAAATCCCATACTGTGAAACAGAACCAAGTTTGTGAGCAAATGCTAAATTGTGTATTCAAATGTTTGATAAAATAATGAAAGTCAAACTAGAGTTTGACCCACGTATTAAATTTTACACACACCAGTTATTAGCCGGTGACAAATTCCCATTTGAAATCCAGTATACCCTAATGCACACGAAGGATATCGGTCCAATCCAAACCTTTCGTACTCTTAAGCACCTGTAAAACCATGGCTTTAGTTTGCTCTTCCTCTCGCCTTTCCCCCTTACTGTGTTTCTCACTGTTCTTCACCTATTTTTTGCCATTTGAGTACAGTGCAGGGGTGGAAATTAACACTAGTCCGCTGGCCTGTGACGAGTCAAAAATGTGTAGGACGAGTGAAATTACCTAGGAAGTCATCCTGCTGGTGATCTGACAAATACAATAGGCAAAGATGATACAGTGTTCCTGACCAGTAAATATGACAGAAGACTAGTAGTTTCATAATTTCCCTTGTCCTGTTGACCAGTAGCTTAGCTTTGCTAAAGTCCACCCCTGACGTTGTGTCCTGTCCAGTGTATGACAGATTACAGCTGTTATCAAAATCTCTCTCACACTTGCAGCAACTGTTAGAGAGGCAGCGGTTGGCAAATGATAGTCATTCTCTCGCCCACAGGCCTTGTGAAAGCTAATGTTTTCTGCCCAATCTCATGATTTCAGATTTCAGATACTCTGTGATAAGGCTAAAATATGCTAATTATTTAATTAAGTGTTCTATTAGAGACCAACTATGTATATGATTTCCTAGAGAAGATATGAATTATATCCTGACAAACTTTTTATAAAGAACATGCAGCGTCAAATAATTTAAAAAAATCATGAAGTTGTTGGTGAACATTCACAAGTATATCCAGTTTTCACATGCCGTGCTTGTAGCACTAGAGCTATATGATAGCATTATGCTAGACTTCACTGTACATAAATAGACTTCATGATTATGAAGTGATTATCTACATAGAAAATAATAATTCTAGATGTGTCTTTTCCGGTGTGTAAAAGGCAGTGGGGTTCAAATACCTGTATTATACATAAATACATACATACATACCAATAAATAAAAAAGGGAGTGCTCATGTACCTTTAAGATTGTTTAAGTCATGAACAATCATGAACATAAAATCACAGCCCATTTTAGATAATGTCCAATTCCCAAATAACCCTTTACACAACACACACAAACCCAACTTATAAATCTTAACATTAGTTTTTATATTAAACATTGGACGGCACGGTGGTGTAGTGGTTAGAATGTTCAGCAAAAAGCAAGAAGGTCCCTGGTTCGATTCCCAGGCTTGGGGCATTTCTCTGTGGAGTCTAAGTTGGATTTCCTTCATATACTCTGATTTCCTCCAACAGTCCAAAAACAAGCACAGTAAGCTGGTTAGCGGTTTCAAATCGCCCCTAGGCGTGAGAGTGAGTTTGAATGGTTGTATGTGTGTTAGCCCTGCGATGGTCTGGCGAGCTGTACAGGGTATACCCCGCCTTCGTCCAGAGTTGGCTGTGATGGGTGCCAGGCTCACCACGACTCTACTTAGGATTAAGCAGCTTAGAAAATGAATGAATGAATGAAGGAATGGTAAACCTTCCTTAAGAAGGAATGCAACAGAATTATCCTTGGCTTTGGTAGGATAGGAGCAACATTGTATTACTGAAGTATTTAATACTAACACTAAGTACTGACCCTATTTTAGATAGATAGCTAGCTAGATGTGACCTTTATCATTCTTAATTGAGATTCACTTTCACCAATTTTTCATTAGTTGGACGTTCGGCTGCTTTCTAAAAGAACTTTGTCTTGAATTTATAATGAAAAAAATTCACTAGAGGGTGACACATTGGCACAGTGGTTAAAACATCCATATCACAGCAAAAAGGTCCTAGGTTTGAGTCTTGGGCTCAGCAAGAGCATTTCTTGTAGAGGTTGTATGTTCTTCCTATGCTTATATGGGTTTCCTCCGGGTGCTCCAGTTTCCTCCCACAGGCAATAGATATGCACATTAGGATAACTGGCTACTCCAAATTGCCCCTTGGTGTGAGTGTGAATGGTTGTGTATGTGTTGGCCCTATGATGAACTGGTGAGGACTGGACTGTTCAGGGTGTACCCTGCCTTCATCCAAAGTAAGTTGAGATAGGCTCCAGCTGCCCTGTAACCCTAGTAGGATAAAGAGGTTCGGCAAATGAATGAAAATCCACTAGAACCTAAAGTTAACCCACGTAGCCCGGCACTCAGGGGCCAGCAACTGTCCATGCTCCTGTTACATCTGTGCTGTTAACAAAAATGAATCATGTGACTAGTGTGATATGGATAATCATAAAACCAAAACATTGATTATCTGTGACCATACAGAGCATACAGTTTCTGAACATGTGTTTGCTCTGTGATTGTCTTTGAACTCCAGTAGGACTGGTCATTGAATAATTGTTCTGACTTGGTATGCTGTGATTGGTTGTTATGTGCAGGTACTCATTTCAGCAGGCACCAGTACAGCCATGCTACATCCTGCCGACATTTCCACCTTGCCACACCACTTTCTACCGAGTTCCCGCCAACTGGCCTTGTGGCCCCGCAGTACCAGGAAGTCCCATCCTCTTTCCTACCTCAGGCATTACAGCAGCAATACCTCATACAGCAGCAGCTACTGCAGCGCAGGTACACACCACACCACCACAACCCCTTACACACAGGTTACAGCACATAGTGAATACACATACACTAGAAGTTCATACACTGTATACACATATTTAAAACCTGTATATCACAGAGTGATGAATGCTAATGAACGTAGTGAATTATGGATTCGCCAACTTTTCTGACGAATGTCAATGAACAACAGAATTCACCTGATCATCAGTTTGCGACACTTAGCAATGTCTAACCACAATTAGCAATATTCATGCGAGTGTTTGCGAAAGACGTCAGGACGCTGAATGTCAGGACCCTGCCCTATAAAAAAGTGGAGCAAATGCTTCCCAGATAGAAGATGGAGATATAGAAGAAGGCCAGTTAGCAGCTATCCTACAGCAGAAGACAAGGTAAGAAGAAGAATGACAAACCCAACCCTATAAAAAAGATGTGCAAACCCTCCCCAGCATTGTGCTCACTGTTTAGCAAAGCAAAAATAACTTTAGCGACCTGTGCTACAACCGTTTGCAATTGCTTACAACTGTTTTGCAAACCCTTGCAACTGTTTGGGGGGAAACTATCAAGAAAAACTGTTTGTGACCCTAAAAACTGTTTGCAAACTGTTTAGCAACCTTTGACAAAACCCACTTGCTTACCACCAGCAAATCAACATGCACCAAAAAAAAGAGTATTGTCACAATAAATCACAATATTAACAATCTTTCTTTTTGACAGACGCACACAAGAACGTGTTCCTCTCAACACACACCGGTTACGCCCAGGATATGATTATTCCCTGCCCATGCATATTCCTCAGCCAATCACACAACAGCCCAGATACCTGGCAGAGGGCACAGATTGGTGAGTTTTAGATAAATACACATTCAAACATGCATATAATTACACATGTACTAATGAATGAGGATCACTGAGCAGTACTTACTGCCCCAGTGGTGGAAGAAGTAATCACATCTTTAAGAATTAAAGTAATGTAGAAGTTCTGCATTCAGAACCTTATCTAAGGAAAGGGTATGTAAGTATTTCCAGCAAGATGATTTCCTGGCCTATTCCAGTATTAGAATTTCCCACTGTAGCTTAAAGTGTGGCACAGTCAGTGTTTATAGAGATGCTTCTGGTTAGTGGAGACACGCGCGGGGCCGTATTGGTATATTCATAGATCCCATATTTTAAATTAGGACAAAGGTGCAGAATTCCATCCAAGCCACAAGAAAAATGGTAACTGTCCATGTTTTATGATTATTTACAGGATAATGTATTTATAAATTTGACTCCTGTAGTTTGAAGGCTGGCCAGACACTCCAAGTCATTGTGCATTGAGACAAGCTGAGGCTAGCGGTTAGCACTAATTTCAAGTTGAGAGGCAACAAGCTTAGGTTAGAAGCTAGCGCTGAATTTCTATTGAATTCCATATTCTATTCGTTGAAAGTGTGTGCACTGGAAGTTAAACAAGTCTACTTGCATCTTTATCCTGCTGTCCACCAGACTGGAAGTGGACAGAGAAGAGAGAACTTCAGGAAAACCAGGGAAGTTTGCATATCCTTACAGATGAACGCTCTTAATAACTAGTATCTACAGCTGTCAGATAGCAGTAGTAGTAGTAGTAGTAGTAGTAGTAGTAGTAGTGTAGTGGAGTAAAAAGTGCAATATTGCCTCTAAACTGTTATTAGTAGAATAATGAGCAGAAGCACAACGTTGAAATACTCAAGTAAAGTACATGTACTTTGAATCTGTACTTAAAGGAAATGAAAATAATTCCTCAAGTATTTTTCCAAGACTTTGGTGCTTTAATGCATCCACATAGACATTATCTTTATGAAACGTTTGGCAGAGTCCTTTATCGCATATTGAAGGAGGCTGGTCCTCGCGTGGTTGGGTAGTGTAAAATCGCATGTGCAATGTGCGATTTCTGCGACCTAAGGAAGTACATGTAGGTAGTTTTCTCTGGTACGAGTGTGATACAGTGAACTACAGCATGGTTTGATGTATTCACCACCTGTGCAAAGTTAAGTAACTGTGCATTGTTACATTTGACCACTGTCTACCTCTAATTCTTGTTATGGGCTTTATATTTTTTTATCAGGGATCTGAGCGTGGATGCTGGATTGTCCCATCAGTACACTCTGCAGCAGATCCCTCAGCCCTACCAGCACTATTTAGTTTCTCCAAGAATGCACCACTTCCCCCGAAATACTTCATCTACACAAGTGGTGAGTAGTAAGTGTTTGTAATGAAAGGCAAGTGAGCGTTAAAGAGCATGTGAGTATGACTGGATTTAATGTCAGGTATATGTAGAATAGCTAAAATCATTGCTAAACTAAAAGTATGTTTGATAGATATCTGTTACCAATAGACATTGTCAAAACACAATTTTACATCAGTCCAGGCCATTAATGAGCAATCCGAGGCCCAGCAGTGGTGAGGAAAAACCTATTGTGGTGCCAAGGAAGCATCTCTTGAGAGAAACCAGATTTAACAGAGCCCATCCTCTTCTGGGTGACAAAAGATAGTGGGATTATAAATCATCCTTATTTCTAAAATACAGTAGTCAGGGTACTGAAAGGATGTTCATTATAAGCATCTTAATCTTTATTATTACAGCTGCAGTTCTTCGGTACAAATCCATGGTATTTAGCCTAGATTATTTAAAGAACATGTCCAGGATTTAGCCATGAAGTGCTCTGGAAGGTGCGCATTTAAGGTGTTCAAGGAGGTCCATTCACAACAGCAGAAAGTGAGTCACAAGTATTTATATATTTTGTTTTATTTAAAGGCTTAAATCCGATCCCTACTGTGGCGTTTTGGTTAGCTCGTCTGCCTCACAGCAAGAAGGACTGGGTTCGATTCCCAGGTCAGGCGTTTATGTGTGGAGTTTGCGTGTTCTCCCCATGATTCACCAGTCCAAAAACATGCACAGTAGGCTAACTGGCTTAGAAAAAGAATAAAAGAACGTATGAGCTTAACCACAAAGAAGGAAATTAGGAGCAGACATCATACAGCACTCCCATAATGTGGTGAATTAAGGGCCTTGCTCAAGGACCTACCAATAGCCATGGGCTGTTTCTATTGGTTGATCATTATCTATGCTTGTGTGTACAGGTTGTCCATGAGGTAAGGAATTATCCATATCCCCAGCTGCACCTACTGGCTTTTCAGAGTTTAAGCCCCAGCCGACATGCTTCTGCTGTACGGGAGAGTTATGAGGTAACGCATATGCACCTTATGCAACACACATTGTAAAAATAAATAAATAAAATAAAATGAGCATATTTGAAGTTGAATTTGCTGATAATTTGTCTTAGGAGTTGCTTCAACTGGAGGACCAGTTAGGCAGTGTGAGCCGAGGAGCCATCCAGACCACCATTGAGAGGTTTACCTTCCCTCACAAGTACAAGAAGGTACATATACACACATGCGCACGAACACACACACACACACACACACACACACACACACACACACACACACACACACACACACACACATATATATATAT
>JAOUQZ010000019.1:909073-922777 GCA_028564935.1 Neosilurus hyrtlii
TAGTGGTGTGAGAGTGTGTAGCACTGTGACTGCATGTAATGTGTAGTGGTGTGAGAGTGTGTAGCACTGTGAGTGCGTGTAATGTGTAGTGGTGTGAGTGTGTGTAGCACTGTGAGTGTGTGTAATGTTTAGTGGTGTGAGTTAGTAAGTGGATACCCGACACGAACCCGATGGTACCCGACTGGTCGGCCCGGGTTCGGAACTTCGGACAGATATTTAGAAAAATGATGCTTGGGTTCGGGTCGGGCTCGGTCACGTCAACGCTATAGGGCATTAAACATTTTAAACATAAAACAGCTCATTATGTAGGTAGCCATTGGGCCTGTTTCACTTGATGATTTTAACTTTTTCGGGCTCGGGTCAGGCTCGGACATGAATATCTTAATGCCTGTTGGACTTGGGTCAAGTTCAGTTACTGCTCTGTCGGACACGGACCGGGTTCTGACAGAAAAACGTGGCCCGATCCGCACTCTTGTATGTGTATGTATGTGTATGTAGGTATATGCACGTATATAGCTTAGTGTAGTAACTTGTTGTCTTTTGTGCACTTTTTTATAATTGCTGCTAAACAGAGAGCTGCTTAACTGATTTTCATTGTTCATGCAACAGCTGACAATAATGATCTCTTTTATCTTTTATCTTTTTTACTGTATATTGTGAGAAACTTTTTAATATTCTCAAAGCAATTTCCAATAAAAGAGTAATTAACCAGTAATGTGATGTGGTGGTGAAATGTAAGGATTATATTCCTATTTATTTATTCATTTATTTTATGAAACCATGTTTTGTTTGCAAGGATGAGACTCTGATGGTCTCTATAGTTGCTTATGTGAATTTGTGTGTATATGCTACTCAGGGAAACATCTGGGAGCAAATGTTCCAGGTGGCATTCCTTCTGGAAATGTTAAATACAGTCCCCTTCATAATCACGGTAACCTGCTTTGATTGTCACCACTCTCTTTAGCAATGAAATAAAACATGACAAATCCATGATCACTGCAAAAATCCATGACATGCCATGGTTTCTGTTTGCAGATCTTCTGGCCGACACTGAGGAACCTCTTTATCCCCGTCTTTCTCAACTGCTGGCTAGCTAAGCATGCTCTGGAGAACATGATTGTAAGTGTGAAATGATTGTAAATTGATTTTCTTATTTTCTCATTATATTTTTTTTTCTCATTTTTGAAAAAAGTTTTAAATTTTGAGTCCAAAATTTGGAGAGGTTGAGGTTATATGCCAAATTAAATTACTAAATTGTTCTGCAGTTCGTAATGTATGTGAATTAAAAAAGTAAACTCAGTAAGTCAACAAGTTTTCAGCTGTTACTTGAGGATTGGTGAGAAAAAACTTAGCATGTCTCTAGGCCAATAAAATGTATTGCTCTGGTCATGTTTTTTGCTGTGCTGTTTACAGACATGAGATCCACACCACACAAATTAGGCTTAAAAATGAGTAACTGCCAAAATGTGTGACTTTGTGAACTGCAAAAATAAGCATTAAGTACAAGTGCCCGCAGATGAAAATTTTGGTCAGAAAAAATTGAACATATAAATATCTTTTGCATGCTTACTAAATTATTGCATGCCAACAGATGCAGTTTTGTTTTGAAAAAACAAATAGTAAGTCCCGCAGGTCCGGTGAGCTCTGTGCACTCCAGAGCCAAGAACTATGTAACTAACTGCATGTTTTAAACTCATTCAGAATTTTAGTACTACATAGAAACACAAGAAAGCAAAACTAAAACAAGATTTTTTTAATGGTTTATTTTTCAATTATAAATAAAATTGTAGTAATGATTACGCTGCCTTCTCCAAGTGACCATGACAAAACACTCGGGATAAGTGAATCCTCAAGCAGTGGACCAATCACAATGCTCTATTTCATATACTAACTATATTTGTAGCATTTAGCATCCAGAGAAACATACAGACTTGCTTTATAGTCTATATCAAAAGCATATGCTCATGCTATCTCAAACTTGTCAGAGACCAAGAATATCATTAAAAACTTTTTAAAGTGGGTGATTAGTACAGTAACAAATAAAACCCATATAAAGGGCTTTAATAATTTAAGTGCAAATTTAAATGCTTGTTGAAGAGGCCGGCTCTTTTGTCTTCGATTAAATTAAACCCAAAGTTAATAAAAAAAAAATTGCATACAATGAATACGTATTAGCAAGAAATCAAAATGCACTATTGTTGTTACAGGCTTCTTCTTGGGAAAAAAGTAATAAATCCACACACCGCAGATCGACATTGTACTGTAAAAAGTCCCATGTGGTTCACATGTATGTGACAGTAAATACAGAAATAATGAATAAAGTGGTATATATAATGTCCCACCCATAAAAGGGGCCCATGCTTGTCTGATATATGTGAATGTCAGCTGTATTACAGTGTGTGTGCAGATGTGTCTAGTTTTACTTCATTTAGAGGTTCACTAGTTTACATCTAAATTGCTAGTTTAATATCTATATACTGTTATTTTTGCCATCATCTTTTATAAATTCATGTCCTATTCTCACAGTTTCGCATTCTTATAAGAGTGAAATGGCAGTCTTTTCAAATTGATCCCACACAGGTGCAAACAGCAATAGTCTTAAGGTGCCAAGAGCTTGAACTAGCACCTGAATGGCATCTGTGGAAAGATTAGACAGATCCTCCTAGCAACAGAATATGAGACGGATTGATGGTTGTCCAGAACTATTCTGTGGTTATATCTGATATCAGATGGTTGATCTGAGAATTCACAAAATTAACTTGGGGGATGCACCTCCAGGGATACACAGCAGCGCAGTCACTTGGATTTATTTTCAGCTGAAGAGCTGCCATCCGCAACAAGAAATCTGCCAGACATGTTGACAAGAGAAATACATTTAACTTCTCATACCATCTGTTCATTGCTCATTCTAAGTAAAAAAGTTTTTAAACAGCACCTGGGGACGGACACACTCTCTGTCTTTGTGTAGCTAAATAGGAGTCAAGGGCAGGAAGTATACTTCGGTAAGTTGGTGTGAAGTAACTGGAAGCCCCACTATCACTGAGTTGTCACTGCTGCCAATGCAGCCAACTGGGTTATCAAAGGCCAGCCATGTCTCTCACTGTTTTTAGTGAGAGGCATGTAAAAGAACCATTGCTGTTGTTTGAAAAGAGTAGGCCATTGAGTTGCTTTCAGTGTGTTCCTGCCCTGTGTTGGCCTGGAGAGCTGTCCAGGGTGTACTCTGCCGTTGCCCAGAATCGGCTGAGATGGGTGCCAGCCTCCCAGGGACCCTAATTAGGATTAAGTGGTTCGGAAAATGAATAAATGAATGAAATTTTAGTGCATCAATTCATCCACACTCTTCTATCCGGTGCTCTTTTCATTTTCAAATCCTGTCCACTTGATGTCCAAATCAGTGACACAACATACCCCATTTTCACTGCTGCAGTCTACTTTTTACAACATGTGCACATATAAACAATACAGTCTATCATATACATACACACAAACACACATAAGCTGTCAGTGCCTCTTAGGAGAAGTAGTTGGATCCTACACACTGCTACCTCCAAATGATCAGCTGTTGCTAAAATCCTTCTTATTTTTGTTACAGAAAAGTTTTCCATTTGGATTGGAAACTGACTGGGAAACCAGGTGTAGTGGAAGTTTAGGGAAAGACCTAGCAACCTACCTTTTAAAAAATCTGCCAAGAAAACTCTCTATGAGACTAGAGTCGCCAAATGTCTGGTTTGGCTGACGGCACAAGTACAGAAAAGAAACTCGCTGAATGAGTGTCAAAGCAAACTGGTATCCACATGCAGCATTGTGGAAGGATCCCATCTAAACACGTGCTATTTTCCTCCAGTCATCAGTTGTGGAAACAGCCTGGATCAGTAATGTGTTTTATAATACTGAATCTACGTGGTGCATGATTTAATGGCATTTTCCACCTGGGGATCCATGCCAGGCTATCAATACAGATCTGTCAATCTGTGCAAAAGCTGCAGGTGTGATTCCATGCTGAGGCTCAAGCATGATAGAACCATTTCAGTTTAAAAAGAGAGAGAGGAAGCAGAAAGAATGGCAGTATCCAGGCTTCTTTGCTCTGTGGGAGCCACACTTTTGCAATGAAAATATGCTATTTATGGCTTCAACATGAGTACCTTCCTGAAACATTTCAAACATCTTGATCAACCAGTAACACTATGTATCTTTAAGGATCAGTTTACAAATATATTCATGTGTTGTCTTAAAAGTGATTTCACTTAATTTCAGAAAGATATGAATGAGATAATGACTTTCATATTGTTTGCAGTTAGCTAGATATCAAATTATATATATATATATATATATAGTTAGCACAGCACCAGTGCCAAAGTTTGACATATCTGTAGCGATTACTTGTGACATTCGTTAACTTAATAATTTGCTAAACTGATTATTCCTGCTAGGGTCACTGGGAGGCTGGAACCTATCTCAGCCAACTCTGAGAGGGTGGAGTAGCATAACATAGTTTTGGCTAAATTTTAAGTACCCTCTATGTGAGCAAAGAAATAATCGCACTAAATGGGCATCATGAAGGAGGAAGACCCTGTATCACAGAAGTGAATAATCTGAGTTAACCTGATCTGAAGCAGAAATTGTACGGCCAAGAAAAGGGAGGGCAGCACAGTGGTACATTTTAAAACTCTATCTATCTATCTATCTATCTATCTATCTATCTATCTATCTATCTATCTATAAATCTATCTATCTATTTATCTATAAATCTATCTATCTATCTATCTATCTATCTATCTATAAATCTATCTATCTATCTATCTATCTATCTATCTATCTATCTATCTATCTATCTATCTATCTATAAATCTATCTATCTATCTATCTATAAATCTATCTATCTATCTATCTATCTATCCGTCTATCAATCTATCCATCTATCTATCTATCTATCTATCTACTCTAAACTACACTACTCCGCTGACTCAGTAACCTTGTTTTATCCTGAACCACACCCCCACCCCACCCACCGTGAAAAGTGGAATATTACTAAAGTAAATGGTTGATAAGTTTTAATTTTCATGCCACTCTGAATATATTTTCAGACAGGTTGCGCTTAATACATGACTCACTCTACCCACGCTGTCCGGCTTTCGTGCTAGTCAATTAGCCTCTGTCTGTCTCAGTGAATGTATTAGTCACTGCAGTATTGCAATGTTCCTTATATATATATATATATATATTAAACTTTTGATTGTAATGTCCCCAGATCACACATTTCCATTGCTTTTTCATCCATTAAGGGTGTAGAAAAACTGTTAGAATCCCATTCTTTTGATGGACCGTGTATTGTTGTAAAAAAAATTTGTTATTTAATTATTAGATAGATAGATAGATAGATAGATAGATAGATAGATAGATAGATAGATAGATAGATAGATTTCATAATTTTTTAAATTGTATAATTCTACTCTGGTAAATGCTGTAACTAAACCAGGCAGGAGAATGGGGCATAATGATTTGGATAACTGGTCTATGATAACCAGGATGTTAGTACTGCTGCATGATTTGGGGATGAAATCTACTTCAGTATATGAAACCATGGTCACTGTTGTGTGGGTAGTGCGTAAGCATTCATGTCAGTCATGTTTGTGGTACCTTTGCCTGTGCACATGCAGTTCATGAAGAGACAAACTGGCACACAGTAAGTAAATGACAAGTAATCGATTTCTTTGTATGTCCATAAGATCTGTGAGACGTGCAGGTGCTTCCCAGGAAATCCTAATTTGAGTGTTTAGCAATGATGGTGGTTAACCCTGGGTTTACAATGGGGCACAATGTCCGCAACCTCCCTGATTAAAAAAGGCGTGGAGTTTCACGATATATGAGCACACTTGGAGCACGATCAGAGAGTAAAAAGGAGACAGCTCGCATCCAGGAGATATAAACTTCTAAAAGGAATCATGCCCCACTGTAAACCCAAGGTAAGAAGTATATACATACTGTACATGCTTTGAGCAACATGCTGAACTGGAAGAAGAGGGGCTGGAAGCGGAGAATGAGGAAACCCTCTACTGTTGTCCTGTGTCACTAGTGTGGGATGGATGTGTATAGGATGTTGAACCGTTTGACTGGGATGTTTTTTGTTAGTTGACCAAATAAAACTACTACAATTCAACATCTGAAGCATTGAATGTGTACTTGGATGATTGGTGGGACAGGAAATTAAATGGTCTCACCATAGATAAGAGATAAGATAAGAGAGCTTTATTGTCAACTGTTGTAAGAACAATGAAAGTTTAGCAGTTCTCTGTTTAGAAAAGTACACAAAAGACAACTAAATTAACTACACTAAGCTATAAATGTGCATATACCTACATACACATATATATATACCTATATGTACACATACAGACCCATATATACATATATCTTATATATGCAAGCACACATTTATCCACATATTCACACGTTTAGAGACATATACAGATAGGTGCATGATATGTCAAAGGTGCTTGGTATACACAGGGTGAGAGGTAGAGCTTTCTAACCATAAGGTGCATGATGCTAAAATGTTATATGATGTTCGAGACCTGTTCTAAAAATTAATATTGCACTTAAACATGAGTATTGCACTTAAAGAGTAATATTGTACTGTCAAGGAAGATGGTCTGAATGATGGTTATTCAGTCAGTGTGTGTGAAAGTGGTGGTGGAGAGGTTGCACGTTTAACAGCTTGTGGGAAAAGCTATTGTTGAGTCTGTTATTTTTTGTTTTTAATGTCCTGTATCTTTTACTGGAGGAGAGAGGGGAGAAAAGGGAGCCAATTCCACTGGCTCTCCTCCGAAGTTTGCCATATGAGTGCAGTGAAAGTGTAGGGGTTTAAATCAGGGGGCTCTTATCAGAGTTTTGTTTGCATGTTGTCTTGGCTCTCAGATAGGGCATATAGTGCATATATGTGGCCCAGTCAATTTCAAGATGTCTGCTTATTGTGTATGAGTTCTGCAACTGATCGAGGCCCACTGCACGATCTGTCATGATCTAGGGTCATCCTGTCATCACAGCAGACCATTTCTGTAGGCATTTCAGTGCTAAGGCCCTGATGGGAAACAGCTTTGAAAATGGTTCGTTCAAAGTGCTCCCTGTAGCAAGAATGTGGATTTTGAGTGCATACTCAGCCAGTCTTCTTTACCCCTGATGTGCGGTGAGTAGCTGCTCTCTGATTTCTTTTCCCTGAGGTAAGTGGTAAAAAACACACTGAAACAGTATGACAAAGACCTTGTAGGAGGCCAGCTCATCCTTTCCTTGAAAAATATTGCTGTAGCCCAGGTTAGTGCTTTGCCAGTGAGTAGGTTGAGAAACTGTGATTTTCTGTTGTTCTAATAACCCCTCTTGAATAGCAAAATAACGTGGGTATTAAAACAAGAAGCATGTGCACTGAGAGGGTTTTTGCGCTGCTACAACATTTTGCCAGGTACATTTTCTTACTGCACCAAGGTATATATAGACACTGAAACAGATGTGAATGCAGTTTGACCTTTTCATGACATGACTAGCTAACAGATCCAAAACTGTACAATCACAGGTCAACCCTTTAAAAACGTTTTATAGCATTTATATTAAAAATGTCTATAGAAATTTTTAAGAAATTATCAACAAGTTCTATAGAAAAATGTTCTATAGAAATTTCATATAAAGGGTTTTGGGGAAAAGTTTGAAAAAGGTTTCTAGATAGTTACATTTACATTTAATGGTATTTGCAGATGCTCTCATCTAGGATGATTTACATTTTTTATCTTATGCATACAGCTGAGCAGTTAGTGGGAATGGATCTTGCTCAAAGACCCAACAGTGGCGGCTTTGGTTAAACCTTTGAAATGAAATATTTGATATTAATCAACTATCATGTTAAATACACATGCGTCTCTATTAGGACATTTTCTGTAGAGTTTCCTATAGAAACTATAGTTTCCTATGCCACATGTTTACTGAATTTCTATAAAAATCCATGTCAACCCTCTATAGAATATTAATTTTCTATTAATTTTTATTTATTTCCAATTAATTACTTTTTTTCTAGAAATTCTCTATAAGACATTTCCTAAAGATTTGTATGCGTTGGTGTAGATTCTCAATCATCCAGGTCATGGTAATCTTAAAAACTTGAGTGGAGGCAACTGGACTTCTTTTTGTAGTTTTTGAAGATATTTCGCTTTTAATCCAAAAAGCTTCGTCAGTTAGAAAAATCTGGTGGAAAGGTCCTGCCTTGTATAGGCTGAGGATAAAACTTCAAGTCACATGCAAATCACTGTCCCACACATCCATTCCATTGCTCGTTAGGGTCCTGTAGGAGTTGAGTGCCCTGCTTTCCACTTCCTCCATGTAGAGGTTGGCAACAATAGGTGATAATGGAGAACCCATGGCACATCCATGTTTTTGTTTGTAGAAACTATCTTTATATTTAAAGTAGGTGGTGGAAAGGCAGAGGTCCAGGTCACGGATCTGGTCTGGAGTGAAGCTGGTCCTGTTGTTCAAGGATCCGTCTTGTTCCAGTCTCTTTCTGATGGTCTCCACTGCTTCCTCTGTTGGAATGCAGGTGAAAAGTGAGGTGACATCAAATGAAACAATAGTATCTCCTGGAGCCAGTTTAAGATGCTGAGCTTTGTTTGGGAACTCTACAAACAAAAACATGGATGTGCCATGGGTTCTCCAGTATCACCCATTGTTGTCAACCTCTACATGGAGGAAGTTTAAAGCAGAGCACTCAACTTCTACAAGGGAACAACACCGAGCTATTGGTTTAGATATGTGGATGACACCTGGGTGAAAATTCAAAACCCAGGAAGTGGAGGACTTCACCGAGCACATTAACTCTGAGTACAGCAAGATCAAGTTCACCAGAGAAGATGCACACAACAAGAAGTTTTTGTACTGTGCTGTACACATGGAGGAGGATGGAAGTCTCAGCACTGAAGTCTACAGGAAACCAACACACACTGATCAGTACCTGCGTTTTGATTCACACCACCCACTGGAACACAAACTGCCTGTCATCAGAACTGTGCATCACCGGGCTGAAACTATCCCACCAAGACGAAGGAAAAAGAAAAAGAACAAAAACATGTCAAGAAAGCTCTGCAAACCTGCGAATATCCAAAATGGGTTTTTGTCAAATCAGCAAAGAAATCCAGAAGTAACAACACGACATCCAACAGAGAGGAGAAGAAGAGCAGGGGCAAAAATGTTTTCATTCTATATGTGGTTTGTCTGAGAAATTTTGAAGGATTTTTTCTAAACATGACATTCTAGTAAATTTCAAACCCAACACCACCCTCAGACAAAGACTGGTTTACCCCAAGGACAAAACGTCCAAAGAGAAGCTTAGCGGCATTGTGACCAGGTCCAGTGCAGTGAGGACTGCTCAGACCTGCACACAGGAGACACTAAACAACACCTGCACAAACGAATGGCGCAACACAGGAGAGCCACCTCTTCAGGTCAAGACTCATCGGTCCACCTACATCTCAAGGACAAGGGACAATCATTTGAGGACAGCATGTACAGATTTTGGACAGGGAAGAGAGATGGTTTGAAAAAGGAGTAAAAGAAGCCATTTATGTGAGGAATGACAAACCAACATTAAACCGAGGAGGCGGTTTGAGGTTTCACCCTTCAAGCACTTACAAGGCAGCTCTGGATCTCCTTCCCAAGAGGTTTCACTCCAGTTACATTTACAGCATTTGGCAGACGCTCTTATCCAGAGCGACTCACAATTATCATTTTTATACAACTGAGCAATTGAGGGTTAAGGGCCTTGCTCAAGGGCCCAAAAGTGGTGATAGTGAGGATTGAACCGCTGACCTTTGGATCAATAACCCATCACCTTAAACACTAAGCCGCCACTGCACTTCACACCTTGATTCAGGTGACCAAACGACCCCATATGCAGACCAGGTTAACAACCCTAGTAGACAAAGGACCCTAACGAGCAATGGATGTGTGGGACAGTGATTTGCGTGTGACGAGTTTTTTCCTCGGCCTATATAATGCCAGAACTTTCCACCAGTTTATTTTTTAACCGATGAAGCTTTTTGAATTAAAAGTGAAATGTCTTCAATAACCACAAAAAGAAGTTCAGTTACCTCGACTCAAGCTTTTAAAGAAAGATTTCTATAGATTCTTCCTGTTTGGTGTACAGAACATCTCTATTCTAAAAAAAACATTCTAAAGCATCCTTTTAAAGTTTAATAAGAATTTCAAGTATAGTACAATATGGATTTATTTTACAAGTTACTGCTGCTTAGTGTCATTTTTGCTAGCGATTTAGCTTACTATAAAAATAAATTAATATGGTGTTTGCTTCTTGTTTTAGTTTAGTAGAGTCAGTTCATTTAGTAAAGTTCACTAGCTAGCTGTGCATGATGGCAGACAATATGAGAGACTCAAAATTGAACAGGAGGGACAAATTCAAAATTCAAAATTGAAGGGATTTTCAATTGTGATTGGTGGAAAACCATCAAATAATTTCATCATTGATGTGGGATAACCAAATGCATTGTTTCCATCAGATAAGTTGAAAGATTCTTGCACTACTTGCACATACAACATAGTAACCTGGTTGTCTACTTAAAATATTTTAAGTAAATAATAAAACAATTTTAGAATTCTGTTTTTGTATGATAGAGAAATATTCGGTTTTGGGAGGCTTTTGGCCTCGGCAGTTTACAACCCCAAGACCGAATAATTCTCCATATCGTACTTCACCTCATACTATAATTGCTTATTATTTTGAGTGGCTAATGCTTGGATTGCCTGGCAATACGTATGGTTTTATCATGTTCCCAGTTGGTGTGATCACTGTCACAATTTTAAAATAGAAAAAATAAATTAAGTATAAAAATCTTGTTTTAGTGATTTTCCTTATATTCTTGTGCAGCATATACAAAAGCTTTCAATTAGGTGAAAAAGTTATGCAGCATTCTTTTATCATGTTTCCACGTAGTACTAAAACTCTGAATGAGTTTTGAATAACATGAATTTAAATAAACCTCAACATCTTTGTAGCAAATCTCAGGTTTGGGACACTAAAGTCTCAGGGACATGAAGACAACTTTACTGTTTTTTCACTTTTTCAGCCTGATTTCACTCAGACTAGATACTTTTTACTTGCCTTTTTACTGTTATTTCTGTTACTTTCTCACTCTGAGACACACAATTAACATTCACTGAATATTAGTCAGTAAGCGTGCATTTTTGGGAATGGGGAACATCCGGGTTTATAATGTATTGTCAAATACTTTTCAAATTTCATGAGTTTAAGAATACAATACTTATTTCTTAATTCCTATTTACAGCCATTTACATATGGTGTGAATATATTTTAAAATAACATGATTTGGTTTCAGAATGATTTACACAGAGCCATCCAGAGGACTCACTCTGCCATGTTTAACCAAGTTCTGATACTTATCTGCACGCTGCTCTGCCTCGTCTTCACTGGGTTAGTATGTATTTCTTTCTCTTAAGAAACTCTAGCAGGGCAGCACTGAAAGAAACTCCTTAGGTTCTCCCCTTAGGCTCAGTTCATGAAAAATTATACAATATTATGGAACACTGGTTATTGATTGTTTGATTGACTGACTGATCGATTGATTGATGGATTGATTGAAGCCTTATTTAGAGTTTAGCATCTCATGGTAATAAATTAGTTTATTATGACACAGAGGTCACCAGTTACTATAAACTTGTATAATTATGCTGTGTTACTCCATTTGTTGAAATTGATGTCTGTGTGTGTATGTGTGTGTGTTTGTGTGTGCAAGTGCAAAGTTACAGGCATATTAAAATAAAAATGAAAATAGCCCCTGATCCCAAGTATTAAGTCCATCATTAAGTTCCTTAAGATCTGTTCTGTGATGACTTTTTTTTTATCATTTTAAATGATTGAGACACAGGCGTCAGTTGAATTAGGCCAATACGGTCACAGGAATCTAAGCATGGAAATGACTGACAGCATTAGATTTTGTTCCTGGAATGATCCATAAGCTTATCAAGCCATAAGCTTATCAGTCAGTACATTGTATTCTTGTGTCACTTTAAAGCAGCTGGGTCACGTGTACTGTGCATGCGCTGTACTTTGAAAACTGTTCATCCTGTTAAGAAATCAAAGTCGCAGCTTGGAAGTTAATTTTGTAAATTAATTTTTATTTTTGTTTCTGTTAAATTTGTATAATACTGTTTTTAGAAGATAGATCATTTTATATGTGGGATTATTTTCAAAGCTTAGGGGCGTCCGAGTGCCTTTTTGGAGATTTGAATTTAAGGTATGACCTCAAGAGGAGAAAAGATAAATAGCAGTGGCTTCGAGCTGTTATCACCAGGCAGAAGAGGTAAAAGCATGTTTGTTTTGTGTTTTTCTTACTTTAGCTATTTTGTGTGCTTTTGGGAAGCATAATACAATCTACCATACTGTGCAATTTTCGTTTGACAGGATACATGGCTAAATTATATCCCTAAAACATGATTTTTTAAAAAACATTTTTAAAGGAACGTAACAAGGTACCTATTATTCCGGTGGGATTTTGGTTTGTGCAGCCAATCATTTCTGCAATTTAAATATTTCATTTAATAAAAATTCAACAAGGGGTGACTTCCAAATGGTCTTTTATCCTCTGTATAGTGCACTGCATAGGGCGTCACAGCTTTGTTTCTGTAATTTCTTTTCTTTTACATTTCTTTCAATGTCCAAAAATCCGGACAAATTATTAGAAATGAATGGTGTGTCACTTATTTTCTTAAAATGTTTGAATGCCCATACTTCAGGGAGTATACCCTAGAGCTCCTCAGTGAATCTGTTGCATGTCTGACCGCGGAGCATGCACAGTAACCTTGACACAGCTTCTTTAAGTAACTTTTGACTTTTTAGCCATTCAGGCCATATAAATGACTGAAGGCCAGTTAGATGCCACTAGAATATTAAGGGTAACACAATTCATGGCTATGACTTTCCTATTTTATGGAGTAAATTTATCATTTGCTGCCATTCCTCAGGCTAAATTGTCATGTCCCCTTGGTGGCTTTTGTGCAACACTATACATTACAAGTTAGTCATTATTGTAAAATAAACCCAGACAGAGTAAAGCAGGACTCTGACATATTATTAATGGTAACAATTACTCAGAAATAGAATATAGAATGCCATAATTGACCAATCAGTTTCAAGCATTCAACATAGCTATGCAGTAAAGTGTTATTAATGACCGGACTTTGCATGTCTGGAATATAAGGACATATAGGTTCGAGGGAAAACATGAGAACATGGTAAAAATTGTTTAAGGACATTGTTAAATAAAAAAGACTTTGCTAAGATACAAATATATTGTTTGACAGTGTACATGCATGTGTGTGAATGTGTGTCTTTTTCAGCACGTGTGGGATACAGCATTTGGAGCGAGCAGGGAGAAATCGTCTCTCTCTCTTCAACGCTCTTTATTTTTGCATTGTCACTTTTTCTACTGTGGGCTTTGGTGATGTGACACCTCAGATTTGGCCTTCACAGCTGCTTGTGGTGGTGATGATCTGTGTTGCGTTGGTTGTGCTTCCCCTTCAGGTCAGAAAAGTGCAAAAAATGCTAAAACGCACACACACGCACAACCACACACACACACACACACACACACACACACACACACACACACACACACACACACACACACACACACACAC
>JAOUQZ010000019.1:922877-935397 GCA_028564935.1 Neosilurus hyrtlii
TCAGCTTAATTTAAATGATACCTATTGACCTGAATATATTCCAGTATTACGTAGGAAGCTACAGTATTTGACAACCTACAGTACCCGACACACTACACCCTACTCATGATTTAAAGGTCAGATCTTATTAATTATATTATTGGATAACCAAAACATGATTCTTAATCCAAAAATCTCTACAGTTCTTCAGGAAGCTGCTTCCCCACCTTCCTCTGAAGCATTCCTCTGAATTTTGAGCTCGTTGCAGCCTGTTTGACTTCCTCCTCCTATTTATGGTCTTTATGCTCTCTGTCCCTAATCTGTTCTGAATAGTTGCCTTTCGACAACTGAATGCTCCATGATCAGTGTGCTGGGAAGCTGACCAGGATATGTGGAGATATCACTGTGTGTGGGTAGGGAGTGGAGGTCAGTGGGGGGGATGCAGAAGACCCAGCATGCCTTAAGGCAAAACTGTGGCATTATTGTTTATGGCTAGTTCAAACAGTCCAGAGTGAAAACTTATCATAATAACAGTTTCTTTTCCCTGTGCTTATCATATCTATGAAATTGGTTTTAAAATGTTATTACCTCCTACTAAATAAATTTTTTTTTGATCCGAATCCAGACTGCCTACCATGCAAAATACATGCTGCTGATACCAGCGATATAAGTCATATAAATACACAACATCGGTGATGCTATTTGATGACAAAAAATAGATGAGGCCAGTGCACATGCATAACCAAGCCAGAGAAACCGTTTGGATCAGTGTATGGTTTGACTGAAGGCTTGTGTTTAATATTGGAGACTTCAAACGGTGTTTCATGGAGTACTTTGAAAGGAAGTACCAGAAGTTGCTGTTATGTTATGTTTTTGCAGTAGTAGTAATAGTAGTAGTAGTTGATATATAGACAGTGATTACAAGCAAGGAGTGGACAGATTAACTTTACAGAAATACCTGACAGAGAGAACTGCATGAGATGTGTGAGTGTATGCAGTCGCCAAGGCTTCACTGTGGATAAAATGAAAAAGTATCCTTATAATTGCACTAAACACTTTGCTGAAGGAAATGAACCAACACCCGAACATCCTGATCCACTGCCAGCTAATTACACAGCCTACCAGGTGCAAAAGCAATTATATCTGCTCTGCCAGCAGCTGTAAAAATAATTTTATCCTACTTTAAATATTATATAATATGCTACAGTACCACAATTGGAAATACTCCCAACATTAGCTTTGTTCAAACAATGTGAATATAAAAGTCAAATGAACATATGGCTGAACATAAAGCCTGGATTGAAAAGTTTAGAGATTGCCCTACCTTGGTCTGCGCTCTCTGAGTGCATTTCTAGTTGTACTATATATTAAGAAGACATAAACACATTACAATGCATTTTGAGATGTGTTTAATTTTGAATATTTATAGCATTTGGCTAAAATTTGCACATTACACTTACTGTAGGTCTATCTCTCTTACTTGCTTACGGCAGTTTGAAGAACTTATTTATCTGTGGATGGAGAGGCAGAAATCTGGAGGAAACTACAGCAGACATCGTGCACAGACTGAGAAACATGCTGTGCTCTGCGTCAGTTCCCTTAAAATCGACCTGCTCATGGACTTCCTTAATGAGTTCTATGCCCACCCACACACACAGGTAAGAAAGATTTTTCCCAGCTGAGACAATCTACTGCTATTAAATACATTTTTAGGGTTATGTAATACAGACGTGCTGCATGGATGCCTATTCTTCTAGAATACAGTACAACAAAATGATTCAAGTTCACCCTCCATCACCCTATCTCTCAAAAAATATATATTAGCGCTTAAAAGTTTGTGAATTCTTGAAAATTTTCTATGTTTATACAGAAATATAAACTTAAATATCTCACAGTTTTCAGTTATAGTTATATAAATATAAAAGTTACATACTGTTACTGACAAAAGAATGTGAACCCCAGAGGATCATCAGTTCATTTGATGGTGAAATCAGCCAGTTTTTCCCTTCAGTGGAATCACAATCAGGTGATTGTGTCTCATCATACCAACAAGTATTTTGGAAAGTGTTTCTTGGTAGAAAATAGGGAGATTTCAAAGGACCATAGGAAAATTATTGTTAATGCTCATTAGGCTGTAAAATGTGACTAAGTCATCAGTAAAATTTGGACTTCGCCAGTTCACATTGTTACAGCATGTTACAGTCAACAGGTGTGGTTGACCAACAATGATCATTCCACGAGCAAGGTGTGAAGCATGTAATAGTCTTTATGGTCACAGAGGAAACCAGGCTAACATTTAAGCAACTAAAGACCTGTCTCACACTGGCTAATGTAAATGTTTATGAGCCCACCATCACTGAATAGCAGTGGTGTTCATGATAGGGTTGCTATCTCTCTAAAGTTAATTAAAGATCTCATGGGCAGGACAGAAGTCTATGGAAGAAATGTCGTGTATGGCTAAGACCAAAATAGAACTTTTTGTTTAAATAAGAAGTGCCTTGTTTGGATAAAAAAAGCATTCCATCATAAGAACCTTATTCCATCTGTGAAACATATAGGTGGTAATATCATGCGTTAAGCCTGTTTTGCTGCATCTGGGCCGGGACAGAATGTCAATATTAATGAAACAGAGAATTGTGATTTATAGCTGAAAATTCTGAAGAAAAATATTGTCTGTCCATGAACTAAATAAAAAGTTTTTTTCATGTTTTATAAGTGATGCTTGTAAGGACATTTAGCTGAGGGAGATGAAGTGATGCTACTTGTCAGCAAATGTGCTCTTTAGGGTGACTCTATAATAAAAGAAAAAATATTCAAAAAATCTATGCAGTTTAGTAGCCAGATTTTTTTCTTGCTTTTGCCTCTCAGACAGTCTGTGTCCACTTCTGACCCTGCTCAGTCACTATGTGTGTGTGTGTGTGTGTGTGTGTGTGTGTGTGTGTGTGTGTGTGTGTGTGTAGGATTATTATGTGGTAATTCTGTGTCCATGTGAGGCTGACAGTCAAGTTAGAAGAGTTCTGCAGATTCCACTTTGGTCTCAGAGGGTCATCTACCTTCAAGGTTCTGCACTAAAAAACCAGGACCTCCTTCGAGCTAAGTGAGTGACACTTACATCAAACAATTATAGCACAACATAGCTTGTAATAAAGTTTCTATATTAAAAAAAAAAAGACATTTCCTAAAAAAATCAAACACTTACTGAAGTTATAAAATAACTGAGGGTTTTTTAAGGGTAATATGGAACATTAAGGGTTCTAGGTATTCTGTTGGGTTCTCTTTTTACCTCCGCCAAGAAGGTAATGTTTTCACCGGCGTTGGTTTGTTTGTTTGTTTGTCTGTCTGTTAGCAACATTGCTCAAAAACTTATAAACAGATTTTGATGAAAATTTCAGGATGAGTCAGAAATGATACAAGAAAATTTAATTGATTAAATTTTGGTAGCAATCCAGATTCTTGTCTGAATGCAGGGAATTTTTTAAGATTTTTTAATGCGGGTGACATAGTCACTGTGAGTTACTGTGTCCGGACCATACCGAAGCGTAACTTCCAGGCTTGCATTCGATGGTGTAATCTTATTCCTCACCTTTCTGTAAAACTTTTAGACCAATAATCACAAAAATAATCCAATTATTAATACTTCCTATCCGAGCGCAAGGCCTCTTATTCCAGGCCCTATACACATTGCGATCATATAAATGGCTGTGCGTTTGCAATGTAGGGCTCAAGTAATAAACAAATATTGCATTTATAAAAATGCTGCATTTATTACAATATCATATTGGGGTACAGAATGGCCTTGGCGGAGGTCTGCGCTCTCCGAGTGCTTTTCTAGTCTCTCCTATTTCCATTTCTCATTCCTATATTTGTTCTTTATCTTTTTCATCTGTTGCCATGGCATTCTTAGAGCCATGAAATGTTAATAACAGAGAAGGATTTTCAGTATCCAAGACCTTTCAGTATAATAGACATTTCTGTGTGTGTGTGTGTGTGTGTGTGTGTGTGTGTGTGTGTGTGTGTGTGTGTGTGTGTATACTTGCCCACCTGTTCTGTGAGAGCTTGTCACTGGTTTATGACTATAATTTTGCCCCCCTGATGTGCCACTTCTAACCCTGACTAGCTGATTGTTGGTGCCCTTCTGTGTTTATAATCCACTGATTGTTCCACTGTGTTGATGTCTTTTTCCTGTTTGTATCTATAGGATGGATGATGCGGAGGCTTGCTTTATTCTGAGCAGCAGGAATGAAGCAGATCGAATGGCTGCAGTAAGGATAGATAGATCACTAGGACACTCTGTGCATACTTATTCATATGAATGGTTATAAAGTTACAAAAATCAAACTGACTATTTAGTGAAAATCATACTGGAAATTAGGCAGATATTAGATTCCATTTTTAAATATTAATTATTCATTCATTCATTTTCTGAACCGCTTAATCCTAATTAGGGTTGCAGGGAGGCTGGCGCCCATCTCAGCCGACTCTGGGCAAGGGCAGAGTACACAAACACAGGACACAAACACACTGAGGACAATCAGATGGCCTACTCTTTTCAAATGACAGCAATGGTTCCTTTACATGCCTCTCACCACAGACGGTTTGAGACATGGCTGGCCTTTGTTAACCCAGTTAGCTGCACTGGTTGGTTGATAGTGAGGCTTGAATCAGGCCACCACTGCACTTTTAAAATATTAGATAAATGTAAAATATTTAATGCTTATGCAGTACTGTTTATTAACTATTTACCAATTTGATACTGTTTATACTTATTATTACATTGAATTCACTAAACATTGGATTGTACGCAATAACAAAAGACCAATACCAAGAGCTGTTTACATTACATCACAGCATTCACTGTGAAATTCAAAACATTTTCTTTAATTATATGGTAGCACAGTGACATAGTGGTTAGTACGTCCAGGTCACAGCAAAAAGGTCCTGGGTTTGAGTCCCGGGCTGAGCGAGGGCATTTCTGTGTGGAGTTCTGTGTGCATGTTCTCCTTGTGCTTACGTAGCTTTCCAGCAGGTGTTCCAGTTTTCTTCAGTCCAACGACATGCACATTAGACTATTTGCATATTCTTGATTACCCCTAGATGTGAATGTGTGTGAACGGTTGTATGTGTGCTGCCGTGCAGTGGTCTGGCGAGCCGTTCAGGGTGTACCATTAATTCACCTAGAGTCGGCCGGAATGGGCTCCAGCCTCGCTGTAACCCTGATGAAGGATAAAGCAGTGCAGAAAATAATATATATGTAAATAATATTATTTTTAGCAATTAACAAACACAGCAACTAAGCTCCGTTGACTCAGAAATCAACAAGCTAATTGTTAAGGAAAGGTAACAATTAACCTTGCTTGCTTGAAGTCTGTTCATATTATATTATTGTATTTTGTTGAATGGCAGAACAGCACTTTAAAAGAAAATACATTTTTCTAACCTTGCCATTTTTAACTTTATATAAAATGAGGCATGTGAATTTAAAGCATGATTTCATGTTATATTTTGTCTGCTTTTAAATGAATTCTTTTCAGGATCACCAAACAATACTGAGAGCATGGGCAGTAAAAGATTTTGCCCCAAACTGCCCCCTCTATGTCCAGATCCTTAAACCTGAAAACAAGTTCCATGTCAAATTTGCTGGTGAGTGGTGTAAGCGTTATTGATTTTAGCACACTTTGCAATTTCCCCTTGATTAAAGCCTTACCACCATCCTTCGAATCATTTAAATACTCTAATTAATGGTTAATAGTGATTAAACTTTACAGGCCGAAAATGTAGTAAATCTAGAATGTAGTGATGAAGCCTTAAAAGAGCAAAATTTTCCTTGAAGTTTATTTTAAGACAAAAAAAAAGAAGAAGAAGAAGAAGAGTGTGGCAAGGTTGTGTAATGGTAAGCATACAGCAAAAAGGTCCTGGGTTCGAGTCCTCGGCAAGGGCGTTTTTTGGTTGTTCTGCCCTTGCTTGTGTGTTTTTTTTCCAGGTACTCCAGTTTCCCCGCACAGGCGAAAGATATGCACAGTAGGCTAATTGGCTGTTCCAGATTGCCCCCTAAGAGTGAGTGTGTTAATAGTGGTGTGTGTGTGTGTGTGTGTGTGTGTGTGTGTGTGTGTGTGTGTGTGTGTGCTGCCCTGCAATAGTCTGGTGAGCTGTTCGGGGTAAACATAACAAAGTACTTGATTTTGTTAAATCTAATAAATATTTCACCAATAAGCATCATTGCCGTACTTCCTACAAAGGTCAAATTGTGTGGGAAAGACACGTCCATGTTTTTATGGGACATTGAAGGGGAGTCATGAAATATTATTCATACCTGCCTACCATTTTATTTCTAAGTAGAAGGGTGTCTTGCAGATCATGTGGTGTGTGAGGAGGAGTTTAAGTACGCACTTTTAGCTCTGAACTGCCTGTGTCCGGCCACGTCCACTCTCGTCACTCTGCTTGTCCACACATCCCGTGGACAGTAAGTAGCCTATTTCCTCAGCACTCACAATCTTTATAATATTTAGAATATACTCTTTTTATGCATCTTTTTCCAATTGAGTCAACTGGCATATTAGTAAACAATAGTAAAATTGTATAGGACAAATAAACTCATGAGGCTCTATCCCACTGTTGTCACAGGGTGAGCAAAAGCTATCTCAAGTCTACCCAAGGCTTGTAGCCTGGGGCTTTAAGCCTTAAACCGAAAATCTGTTTGCGTTACGATTAGCCCATATAGTCCAGTGGTTTCCTGACCCATAACCCACCGCTTTGCTATAAACCCTGCCTAAGATGCCTGACCTGCAGAAGAATTAACAAGAAGAAAATCAGTAGAGACTGAAATGGAAGTTTCAGAGAGAGTAACGCATAGCACAGTGGCAACAGTAGCATCAACAATACAAGTGAATGCAAATCTAAAATATTTATGGTAACTTGACCGATTCGTGATTTAGCTGAGCTATCAGGTAAACATATATACACATATAACTTACATAAAATTCAACTAAAACTACTCTATACCTGTATACCAGTGTCTTTGTTTACACCAATAATGGATCATGATTAGCTTAGCAGCTAGTTTGGGTCATCTAGCTTAGCTGTTCTTACTGGCTTGCGCTAAGCATAGTTTCTATACTAGTTTTTTCTTTTTTATGAGTAAATATTTGGACACAAATTACAAAGATGCCGTGAGCATAATATTTACATCAGAATGTATAAATGGCTAAAAGAGATAAATACAGCCTTCCACCTTGGCACCGCCTAACACACTCTTTGGCCTCGATGGCTGATGGGTTATAGTCGGGTCAAAGTCTTCAGGCTACTGGCCTTAAAGCAGCCTGAAGAGTTGCACCCAACACCTGGAAGAGCCAATAGAAAGTGTAATAGCCTTGGCTTGCAATAACTCGCCCGACTTTGGTTCAATAGTGGAAAAGCAGCTATTGGGCACTTTGGTGGAAACACCTGGAGATCTGTTGATTTAGGAAAACATACAATCAACTAATGATGTGAGAGCAGTTCAATGCTTAAAACTATGTAGATACAGGTATCAGTTATTGTTTACGTGAAACATCAAAGTAGGTGGGTGAGTGTAAATAATGAGTGAATAATATCTGTAGGGAAGGTCAGCAGTCTCCTGAGCAGTGGCAGAGAATGTACGGCCGCTGTTCTGGGAATGAAGTCTATCACATCCGACTCAGTGACAGCATGTTCTTCAGAGAGTTTGAGAACAAGAGCTTCACCTATGCTGCTTTCCATGCACACAAAAAGTAAGCACATACACAGTCATACACTCCCACAAACCTATAAGAGACCAAAGACAAGGAAAAAGACATAGCAAACCTCACATATACAGATATATCACACTGTCTTGGTAAAAGTTTTTCATAACACTAACTATTAGTTATGGGCAATAATATTACATGTATGTGCAAACATTCGTGTGTGTGTGTGTGTGTGTGTGTGTGTGTGTGTGTGTGTGTGTGTGTGTGTGTGTGTGTGTGTGAAGGTATGGTGTGTGTTTGATAGGCATAAAGAGAGAGGACAATAAAATCATCCTGCTGAATCCTGGTCCCCGTCATCTAATGGCTTCTGGAGACACCTGCTACTACATCAACATCACTAAGGAGGAAAACTCTGCATTTACTGTCAGACAGGAAACACATCACAGGAAGAAACAGAGAAACAGCAACATTCTAAATAGCCCCTCTGAGTTGCCTGTCCACAGCATCCTTGCTAGCATGGGTAATATCTGTTTTTATGTACCGTAACTAATTTTCACAATAATAAAAACCTGGTGCATTTTTATTGTGATGATGAATATAAGGTGGCACTGAGGCGTAGTGCTTGGCAGGTCTGCCAAAACATTGAATAACAGAAATATAAAAGGACCTAGAAATTCCTGTTTATATTATTTTTGGAAATCAATTGTGCTCTTTGTTTATATTTTCAGTACAGTAACACCTCAAATGGAAGACATGTGGTTTTGTATTGTCTAGGAACTGTTGCAATGGACTTTCAGAACACTAGCCCAGCTGGAAACACGACCAAACTGGCACTGCCCTCAGAGAATGGACCAGAAGGTCGCCGGACCAGCATTGCTCCTGTTCTGGAGATTGCAGACTCTGCCTCCTTATTGCCATGTGACCTCCTCAGTGACCAATCAGAAGATGAAACTGCACACTCAGATGAGGACGTTCCATCTGTCTCTGAGTACGTGATTTTTTTCCAGGTGATCCTGAGCACAGGATACTGTTTGTATGGACTATCACAATTTCTCCCAGTATCAGTATGGGTCCCCCCAGGTTCTTTGGTTTCCTCTCCACCCCTATGAATATGCTAGTAGGTGGATTGGCTACACCAGATTGTCCCTAGGTGTGACTAACTGTTGGATTGTGTACTATGTGTCCCATCCAGGGTGTGTCCCTGCCTTGTGGTCGCTGCAACCCTGTCCAGGATAAAGGGGTTTCTACAGAGAATGAATGAAAGTTATGACCATCTTTAATTTTTTTAGGTTCATAAGACTACTGATTATAACATCATGAACTCAAAGTAGTCACCATGCTAGCAAATTTCATGAACTCCCTAATTAGCCTAAAGTAATATTCAGATTAGCAAGCCTCACTAACCAAATATTTTGGCATGATCCTCATTTTTGACATGTTAAGGTATTGACAATCCCCACTATACAGCCAGTTTTAATGTACCTGTTTTAATATACTGCAGATGTGTCAAGGGTTATCCTCCTAACTCACCCTACATTGGCAGCTCGCCAACATTGTGCCACCTTCTGCTCAATAAAGCCCCATTCTGTTGCCTACGTCTTGACCAGGTTAGTCACTGCTAAAAGTTTTTATTCAACACCCTAACACACTGTTTGAAATAAGAATGTAAAAACTAGTTGTTCCACCAGGCAACTTCTTGACAGTAAATATGTTGTTGTGCAAATGAATGTATACTCATCATGTAACATCTAATAAAAATGCTTACAATTCATACACCGCCATAGATCCCAAAACCCAGTCGCTAATCGTCATCATTCCCAACACCCAATCACTGAACATCTTCATTCCTAACACCCAATCCCTGAACACCTTTATTCCCAACACCCAATCACTGAATACCATTATTCCCTACACCCAATCACTGAATACCATCATTTCCAACACCATCAGTAGTCAGCATTGTTCCCAAACAGTAAACATTTTTACCACTGTTCTTCAGACTATGCTGTTAATGATATATTCAGAGTTCTAGCACTTAAAAATCATCATATGCTATCATACCCATAAGTGTTTAATTCCAAAATGAATTTTATTTTCTGATTTAGCTCTACTCTCAAGTTTTAATATTATTATGATCATGATGACTCAATTAATATGCAAATTTGTACAGCACTGTTGAGTAATTGGCATATTAGCATTTCTTTTTTTAAACACAAAATGCAAGGGATGATTAATGAGAGAGATAAAGGGAGGGAGAGAGAGAAAGTGAGAAAGAGAGAGAGAGAAAGAGAGACAGAGAGAGAGAAAGAGAAAGAGAGTGTCTCCGCCCCGCTTCCAGTTATCCTTTGTTCACCACGGCTCTCACACCTGAACTCCTTATTCAAGTTCCAAATTCCTTATTGAATTCAAGTTTCTGTTTCTGGTGTGTACTCAAAAAACTTTGTCCTGCATGTTTGCCTGTTTGTTTATTTTGTGTGAGTCTGAGTGGTGGTCTTTGAGCCTTTCTTTTGTGTACCAGTTTAATTCCTTATAAACCCAGGCTGGAGCCAATCTCATTTATAATCTAATTTATAGTTGAACGACTGTGGTTTTGAAATAGAATTATTTACTTAAATACTGGATTAGTGCATGGATTATTTAGCATACTTTGCCTTTAGCATACGAAACAAAATTTTTGTTTAATAACTGAACATTTTGGCTTTGTAAAACATATCTAAACTAATAAAATTAAATAATTGAAATCAGTGGTGTATATTTATATTTTTCACCAGATTAATAGAGAAAATTGTGGAATCATATTGAATATTGAGGAAAAAAATGGAATCTCATTGTAATTTAGATTTTTAAACACATATTCGCACTAGTCTAAAAATGCACTGAAACTACTCTGCACTGAATACACACCTTAAAAAGCTGCTGAACTTGGTTAATTACAGTGAAACATGAGATTTGTCAACTGCACAAATAGAAAGGAATATTCATCTCCTTCAAAAAGGAAATCCAACACAGAGTGTGACAAAAGATGCTGGTGGTTATCAGTCAGCTGGGTTTAAAATTCAGTGCAAATATAAAACAATGGGAGCATTAATAAATGATAACATATTCGATAGACCTAAAGAGATATCAAGTGTTCAGAATTAAAAACTCAAAGCAATATGTCTTGAAAATACAAAAATTTAATCCATTCATTTTCTGAACCACTTAATCCTAATTATGGTCGCAGGGAGCCTGGCGCCCATCTTAGCTGACTCAGGGCAAGGGCAGAGTACTCCCTGGACAGCTCATCAGGCCATCGCAAGGCAGAAACACGCTGACGGCAATCCAATGGCCTACTCTTTATGAACGACAGCAGTGGTTCTTTTACATGCCTCTCACCACAGACAGTGAGAGACATGGCTGGCCCTTGATAACCCAGTTAGCTGCACTGAGGGGACAGCAGTGACAACTCAGTGATAGTGGGGCTTGAACCCCCGACCTTCGGATCAGTAATCCAGCACCATACTACCAGGCCACCACTGCCCCAAAAATTTTATATGCTATTAAATAAAATCATTTAATGTCATTTGTCTGACGTAAAAATTTCACAGAGCTAAACTGTTCAGCTATTTAACAAAATTTATTCTGTTTCATAATTGTGATTTTATTTTTATTTGATACACAATAAAATAAAATTAATAAATACATTTAAAAAATGTATGCCAGGAAGAAGATCTTCTAAGTGTGGTGATACCATCATTTTTGCTTTTAAATAAGTGATAAGAGCATGTACGTGAGAACTAACATCCATGTGTGTCAGTGTGTCATTCTTTAAAGTAAAAAAAATATTGTTTACTTTTCCCTATAACAGCATAAGTATGTTATTTCTAACACAGTTCTACTGATTATAGATTTTTTTGGTCTTGTCAAAAACAAATGTTTTGTATCTTTACTATTTCAGGCATGTGAGCATGTTAGCTTTGAGGAAGCTAAAGCATACGGCTTCAAAAACAAGCTCATTATTGTGTCGGCTGAGACGGCAGGAAATGGCCTATACAACTTCATTGTGCCTCTGAGAGCCTATTACAGACCCCGAAGAGAACTGAAACCAATTGTACTGCTGCTTGACAACCTGTATGTACAGACACATACATACACCTAAAGCCCCTTACTCAAGAACAGAAACATACATGCATACACAAAAGCACTTTAGAGGTGCACATGCAAATACCTTATGTGGCCACATGTTTGAGGAGACTTCATCAACATCATCATCATTATCATCATCATTATCATCCTCATTATCATCATGATCATCATTATCATCATCATCATTATCATTATCATCTTACCCATATGTGCTTGTTGAATATTCCTTTCCAGATTTAGTCCCCATTTTTACTGTTATTGTTATTTCCACTTTTCTGGTTAGTCTTTCTACTACATTTTGGAGTGTGTATGTAGAAACGCCACAAGAGCTTTAGGGTCAGCCACTGATGTTGGGCAAGAAGATCTTATGTCCAGCTAGCATTCCAGCTTATTCTTAAGGCGTTTAGTGGGTTGTGGTCAGGGCTCTGTGCAGGTCACTCAAGATTTTTCACTCCATCCTAGGTATATCATGCCTTCATGGACCTCACATTATGAACAGGGGCACTGACATGCTAGAATGTGACAAGTGTGGGTCAGTTAGTTCAAGTGAAGGGAAATTGTAATGTTGCATTATGCAAAGACACCCTATACAGTACAATTGTGTGCTTTCAACTTTGAGGCAACAGTTTGGGGAAGACTCACATTCACATACACACACACACACACACACACACACACACACACACACACACACACACACACACACACACACACAC
>JAOUQZ010000019.1:935497-968763 GCA_028564935.1 Neosilurus hyrtlii
CACACACACACACACACACACACACACACACACACACACAAACACACACACACACACACACACACACACACACACAATCATTCAGGCAACAACAGGACACAAACAACATGTATTGAGTCATTCTCAGCATGACCATATTTTTCTTGGTGTGTGTGTGTGTGTGTGTGTGTATGTGTGTGTGTGTGCCTATTGAGTGCAGTGAAGAATATTCTGATGGTGTGTGTGTGTGTGTGTTCTTCTATTTGCTACACACTGAGGACCAAAATTTTAACTTTTTAACCAACAGAGTGAGGACTGGGGATGGTTCTCAATTCTTGGTTTTAGGGTTTAGGTTAGGGTAAGGGTTGGGTTATGTTGGCTAATCACAACTAAAGGGTTATTTTGTTGTGATGAGCAAGGTTTAGGTAAGCGGTAGGAAATGCATAATGTCAGTATCAGTGTGTGTGTCTGTGTGTGTGTGTGTGTGTGTGTGTGTGTGTGGGAGGGGGGTTCTTTCAACTCAAATGAATCATCATCTTTAGCAGTTTGCCCTGAGTGCACCACGAAGCAGAGCTTTTCATTACACTGGAAGCAAACTTATATACAGTCAACTGCCATTTCACAAGGAATCAGTAAAATTGAACTATGTCTCTCTCTCTTGCTCTCTCTCGCTCTCTCTCTGTCTTCTTTGTTCTTTAATTGACAATTATTAATGCAGGTAAGTAATGTTAGGTCTACACCAGAAAACATTTTTGCTTGTACAGTACATTTTTTTACTTATTCTTTAATTTTGGTTCTATCCACTAAGACAAAAAAAACATGGCAGCACATCTGGATGTCTCAAAATACACAGATGTACACATTTCATGTGCCAGAGCACGTCAAACTTAATGTCATCTTATATGGATGATTTATATGAGTTTGCTTTTCTGTTTTCTGTATGTAGGCCTGATGAGCATTTCCTGGAAGCCATTTCCTGTTTCCCTTTGGTCTACTACATGGTGGGAACCATTGACAAGTAAGCATGTACTAAAGTAATATTCTTAATGGTTCTTACACTGAGTATGTTCGGATCTTTTTACCTTATATAACTAGATACAATGTTATATTGCATTTCCACCCAGATATTTAGCAAATTTATGGCTATTTCCTAAGTCATGTTGATCAAAAGGAACAAGATTGCGTCCCTTAAAAAGAGCATTAAATAAGCACAGTTATATTGTGGTTAGCACGTCCGCTTCATAGCAAGAAGGACCTGGGTTCGATTCCCGAGCTCGGGGCATTTCTGTGTGGAGTTTGCATGTTCTCTCTGTGCTTGCATGGGTTTCCATCGGGTACTCCAGTTTGCTCCCACAGTCCAACAACATGCATAATAAGCCAATTGGCTGTTCCAAAATGCTCCAAATTTGGCTATTCCAAAATGAATAAATGAATAAATGAATGAGTCTTGAGATACACTTGAGTCAGATACTCTCTACTGGATCCTTTTAGACATAAAAGGACATTTTATTGACATTTGTGGTCAGCAGTTCAAATGTGAAATTACGTGCATTAAGTGCACACACACACACACACACACACACACACAGCAGTCTAAGGTATATACAAAGCATGCAAAGTAATGTAAAGTAAAGATGCCTTTAATGAAATGAAATTCAATGTTTAATAAATAAAAATATTTAATACATAAAGAGCAGTAAGTGGTTTTTTTTAAGCTCGTTTAATTTTTTGCAGGAAGCCTTTTTTTTCATTTTTTTTAAATGTTATATTTGGACTCTACCTTTGTAATGACAATAATGCAGAACTCATTAAAAAACAATAATTTCTGAAAGATTTTTCTACACACACACACACACACACACACACACACACACACACACACACACGTAAATACATACATACATATTCAAGTCAAAACTGGGAGAAATGCGAATATTATTTGTTTCAGTTTTATTGATCTATGTAAGTGACTCTCTGCTTCGACGCAGCGGTAAACTTTTATTGATCATTTGTGTGGTTGACAGCTTGGACAGCCTGTTACAGTGTGGTGTGTTGTATGCTGATAACCTGGTGGTGGTGGATAAAGAAAGCACAATGAGTGCTGAGGAAGATTACATGGCTGATGCTAAAACTATCGTTAACGTTCAGACCATGTTCAGGTGGATCCAATCAGGAAACCTCTGTACACAATAATAATAATAATAATAATAATAATAATGATAATAATGATGGTAATTTGTATAATAATAACAAACTCTATAGGTTGTTCCCCAGCCTCAGTATCATTACAGAGCTGACTCATCCATCCAATATGCGCTTCATGCAATTCAGAGCAAAGGACAGCTACTCACTGGCTCTGTCCAGACTGGAGAAGGTGAGCAAAGGTTATAGGCTAGAGAAAGCTGGAAAATATATATATGCACTTCTGTTTACAGATTTGAACTACAATGAAGATATTTTGTGTGTGTGTGTGTGTGTGTGTGTGTGTGTGTGTGTGTGTGTGTGTGTGTGTGTGTGTGTGCACGCGCGCATGCATATGTGTGTTTTCTTCAGAAGGAGCGAGATAAAGGTTCTAATCTTGCCTTCATGTTCCGCCTGCCATTTGCTGCTGGCCGAGTTTTCAGTATAAGTATGCTGGATACACTCCTGTACCAGGTGTGATTTTATTTATTTGTTTAACTTAACCAATGAAAAAAGCATATGTGTTTATGTGAGAAAACAAAAGAAAAATACATACTGTGAAATCTAATTTTATATATATAAAATACTGATTATGTGACTATCACTACTATTTTACACAGAGTGAGACAGGACCCTCTAGTGGATGACATTTACCATCACATCATCGTGTAATGTTTATTATTTTACAGTTGATCAGGATCCCTGTTTGCAGTAGTGTGTATCAAAAGTCTTAGGTGCCCTGCTAGAGCAGATAGAAGGTTGTCTTCTCTGGTTATTTAATCATTCTGAGAACAAATGCAGATGTCGTGATACCTGGGTGTTTCTTTGGATGGGTACATGTAAGCAAAAAACATCAAAAGTAGTATATTCTAGTGATATGTGTAGCTGGGCGGCTCGGTGGCATAGTGGTTAGCATGTCCGTCTCACAGCAAGAAGGCCTGGGTTTGATTCCCGTGATCGGGCATTTCTGTGTGGAGTTTGCAAGCACAGGGAGAACATGCAAACTCCACACAGAAACGCCCGATCACGGTTCTCTGGCATGTTCTCCCTGTGCTTGCATGGGTTTCCTCTGGGTACTCCGGTTTCTTCCCACAGTCCAAAAACATGCACAGTAGGCTAATTAGCTGTTCTAAATCGCCCCTAGGTGTGAGTTTGAGTGTGAGGAGTTGTGTGTGTCTGTGTTGGCCCTGCGATGGCTCGGGCGAGCTGTCCAGGGTGTACCCTGGGAATAATTAGGATTAAGCGGCTTAGAAGATGAATGAATGAATAAATGGTATGTGTAGCTGTATTTGAGCACGATTTGAGAGCTGTGATGGAAGATACACATGAGTAAAAATGTTTTTGTAAAAATTCACAAATTCAGTCAAGTCTACAGAACTGTTACTAATTTGTTGTATTAATTTAATGAATAACGAAAGGTGTTTTCACTGTAAGTGATGGTACATCTCAACTTTTTATACACTTGTTGAGCTCTGTGGAAGATCAGTATCTTCCTTTTTAGATTTTAGTGACTGTATAGTAGTTATATAGTCGGTTATAAAGCACTGTGGGGGTCTGCTATTTGTATATTCAGTGATCACAAGGCAAAAGTGCCTTTCTAATGGCTTACCATGTGCTGTCAGCTATTTCTGTTTTACTGATTTCGTAGTGTTTCGTGAAGGACTACATGATCTCGATTACACGTCTGCTGTTGGGGCTGGACACCACGCCAGGATCAGGATACCTGTGTGCTGTGAGTCAGCAATATCTCTCTATTTGGAGATCATTGTAATTTGCATTTTATTAAAGTTAATGAAGTTATTGAAATATGTTGCATTTATGCACTTTCATTACATGTACATGCATCAAGGGTACAAATGGTTATGAATCTGTAAAATGCACAAATATCATAAATTTTTTAAAGTGGTCATGGTACACTCATTTGTAACTACACAGTATGCTAATTACCTATGAATTCTTTTTAATAAGCAACTTAAGCAGTGAAAACTGACTCCCTTGGCTAGTCTAAATGCAAGACAGTGTCTGTGCTTCAGAATTCAGTAACCCCTGACGTCATGAATCAAGGACATAAATAGGTTTCAAATAGAAAATAAACAATAAACCGTAATACTAGGTGGCACAGTGACATAGTGGTTAATACGTCCACCTCACAGAAAGATGTGTTCCAGGCTCGGCAAGGACATTTCTGTGTGGAGTTCTCCCTGTTCATGTGGGTTCTCTCTGGGTACTCCGATTTTCTCCAGCAGTCCAAAGGTCCTGTAATGGACTCGCGAGCAGTTCAGGGTGTACTCCGCCTTCACCCAGATTCAGTTGAGATAGGCTCTAGTCTAGTTTTGGGGGGGGGTTTTCCTGTGGAGTAATAATAATTTTCCTTGACCTAAGTCTTGCTCCCAGCAGGCAGGCAGGAGCTTTGTCATGGCCGCTTAATCCTAATTAGGGTCACGGGAAGGCTGGTGCCCATCTCAGCCAACTCTGGGCGAGGGCAAGGTACACCCTGGACAACTCACCAGACCATTGCAGGCCCAACACACATACAACCGTTCACAGATTTGGACCAGCCAATTAGCCTAGTATGCATGTCTATCTCAGCCAATTCTGTGTGAAGTCGGGGTACACCCTGAACAGCTCACCAGTCTATCACTAAGCCAAAACACACAAACATTCACACTCACTCACATCAAGTGGCAATCTGAAACAGTCAATTAGCCTAATGTGCACATCTTTGGACTGTGGGAGGAAACCAGAGCACCCGGAGGAAACCCAGACAAGCAATTGGAAAACATGCAAACTCCACACAGAAACTCACTCACCTAGCCCAAGACTCGAACCCAGGACCTTCTTGTTGTGAGGCAGACGTACTACTACTAATACTACTACTACACCACCGTGCCGATCCAATGTAATTTATTATTGTGCTAATTGGTCAAATTACTTTTGTCCATTTTAGATGCGTGTGCGTGAATGTGACCTGTGGATTCGCACATATGGAAGACTGTTTCAGAAGCTGTGCTCCACAAGCTCTGAGATCCCTTTTGGAATTTATCGCACTGAGTCCCACATGTTTCTGTCATCTAAGGTGAGACACACACACACACGCAAACACACACACGCCACACAAACACACACTTTTTGTCTTCTTATTTTGTATAATCTCCCTGCTGAGCCTTGAAGCTTGAACCCTTCTCACTCACTCATGTGCTGCACCACTTAATCCAATTAGGGTCACAGGGAGCCTATCTCAGCCGACACTGGACAATTTGGAACATCCAATTAGCCTAATGTGCATGTCTTTGAAATGTTGGAAGAACCCGGATTACCTGGAGGGAACCCACACAAGCATGGGGAAAACATGCAAACTCCACACAGAAACATCCGAGTCTGGGATTTGAACCCAGGACCTTCCTCCTGTGAGGCAGATGTGCTAATCATTATGCCATGGCGCCCATTTTGAATCTTCTTCAGCATAATCTTTATCAAATCTAGTTCCTGTTTGGCAGACAATGACTAAATCAACACATCAGTCCAAGAAAGAGAAATTATGAGAATGCCTGGGTGCCTGGAGCAGCGTGGAGTAGTGGCACAGCTAATTAGTGAGGCCAGGACAAGGGTAATCCGACAGTGCTGTGGCTTGACATGGCCACCACCTACGGCTCCCCTCACCACAAGCCGGTGCAACACACTTTGTTGAAACTTTTTATTCATACCAGAACTACAGATCTCGTTTGTTTCATCAGAGGGCATAACATCTGGCTGGCAAAGTTAAAATGGCAATAATAAGTGGCTGCACCATCTCAATCACCTTTTACCACTGATGTAAATGCTCATTAAATCAGCAGAGCTAGAGATCTGGTCTACATCAGCCTGCCATACAGACATACATGGACAATCTGACCGTCATAACAGAGTCTGTGTCAGGTGGCCGGTGGATACCTCAAGAACTGAAGAAACTAATGGACTGGGCCAGAATAAGCTTCGAATCAAGAAGTTTGGTGCTCAATAAGGGGAAAGTGGTGGATTCATTATGTTCTAACATTACAAGAACAGCTATACCCACTGTGTCTAAGAAGCATGTACTGTATACATCTGTGAAAAGTGTTCAGCAGCTCATAAAATGGTCGAGAACCTATATATAATATCCTATTTATTTTTTCCCCCTTCTCTTTCTTGTTTTCTTCATGTCCCAGTGTTCAGGTAACACAGAAGGATGGTCAGACACCAAGGAGAAGGGGGAGGAGCCAAAAGTATTGACGCATAGTTCTTCAACAAGTGACCAATCAGAATACTCCCTTTTAAGGAGAAAGAGCATGCACTGGACAAGGCGCCTGAGTAGGCGGGCTATGAAGAGAAACGACTCTGCGTTATTCTCCGGCCAGACCAAACATGGTGTGTCCCGGCTTTCAGAGAGGGCGGAGTTAACAGAGCTGGTCAGGAATCGCATGCAGCACCTAGGCCTCCACACAGAATTCAGTAAATACCTATTGAAAATGCCCACTAGCAGTAATTGATTTTGCGTGTATTTTAATTATTTTGCAAATTAGATTTTTCTAAACAAGATCCTCACTTTGTATGTTTGGAGTAAATTTGCACTTTGTTCATTCATAACTTTCCCTCATCCTTCCTGTTCTCTTTCATTTTTCTAAATCTCTTTCTTCAATGCCATTGGTTCGTTTCCGCAGGAGATGTCACCAATCTGACAGCTAGTGACGTCATGAACAGAGTTAATTTGGGATACTTACAAGGTAAAACTATTCAAACCTCATTTAATATGTTTTCCACCTTTTGTATGATAATTGTATAAGATTTTTTTACTGTATAATGTACAAGATGTGCATTATAAAGGTTGAACCTTTACCCTATTGAATTTACTGGTATCACTGACAAAGCAAATGCACACAAGAAAAAGAACCACCATTATGACTGCCAGTTACATGCATCTATGGTTCCATGCCTGGAACACGGGGCTCCTTATGTGTGTGCTAACCTTTTTAACAAAATAACAATTCTACTACTTCTATAATGCTCTCACAGTACTAGGCATTACATACATTATATTTACAGCATTTGGCAGACACCCTTATCCAGAGTGACTTACTTCTTTTTATATATACAACTGAGGGTTAAGGGCCTTGCTCAAGGGCCCAACAGTGGCTGTACTCTCATCACTCTCATCACTCACTCACTCATTAGCCAATCCACTCAATCCTACCAGGGTTGCTGGAATGCTGGTGCTTATCTCAAGCAAGACGGCGAAAGCGCGGTACACCTTGAACAGCTTGCCAAACCACTGCAGAGCAAAATTCACACGCACACCTAGTGTTAGTTTGGAACAGCCAATTAGCCTAATGTGCATGTCTTTGGACTGTGGGAGGAAACCGGAGTACCTTGAGGAAACCCACGCAAGCACAGGGAGAGCATGCAAATTCTACACAGAAACACCCGAGCCCAGGACTTGAACCCTGTGAGGTGGATGAGGGAACCACTACGCCACTGCGCTGCCCAGTATATACTAGAACAAGTGAAATTATTATTAATAAAGAGAACTCCTCGCCTCCTGATAAAGAATTGCAGGAATGTCCAATGAGAATAATGTGAAAAAAAATGCCGGGAGACTGGAGCCTACTCTGGGCGAAGGCTGTGTACACTCTGAATAGCTTGCCAGTCCATTGCAGAGTCAACACGCACAATCATTAACAAGCACGTTCAGATCTAGGGGCAATTTGGAACAGCCAATTAGCATAACTAGCATGTCCTTGGCATGTAAGAAGAAACCAGAGTACCAGAGGAAATCCAGGTAGAACATGCAAACTCCACTCAGGAACACCCTTGTCGAGTCTGGGAATCAGACCCAGGACCTACTAGCTGTGAGGTGGACGTGCTGTCCACTACGCTTCCATGCCGCCCACATATACAGTGAAATCCATTTCTTTATATATTCCAGCTTGTTAGAAAGAGTCAGCCATGATACAGTGGCTCTGGATTAGAGAGACTCAATGGCCTGGCTCAAGGGCCGAAGCATGGTGAAGCATGGCAGCTAATCACTTACACAAAGGCAATTTTCAGTAACACCAGTTACACCAGTTTCAGTAACACCAGTTTGTGTAGTGGTTCACACCTCCGCCTCACAGCAAGAAGGTCCTGGGTTCAAACTCTGTGCCATTGTGCCGTGAGGGCATTTCTGTGTGGAGCTTGCATGTTCTTCCCGTGCTTGCATGGGTTTCTTCCAGGTACTCTAGTTTCATTCCACAGTCCAAACACTTGCACATTACGAGTAACTGGATATTCTTGATTGCCTGTAGGTGTGAGTGTAAGTGTGAATGGTAGTTTGTCTGTGTCTTCTGCAACGGTCTGTTGAGTTGTTCAGGGTGTACCCCGCTTCCACCCGGAGTCCGCTGGGTCCAGCACAAATAATATGTGTTATGTAAAATGTATATACATGAACATAGGAATAATTAGAAGAACAGAAAATTATACTGTTTACAGATGTTACAGATGTGATGTCCAATTGCTGTTGCAGGTGAGCTGAATGATCAGCAGAACTCTCTCTCCTATGTGCTTGTTAATCCCGGCCCTGACACGCCTCTCCAGCTACATGATGTCGTGTATGTACCAAAAGCATCCACATACTGTTACTTATGCTGTCACGATTATGGTTTCAAATGGTGCCGGAGGCTACTGGAAGCCATATAATGCTATTTATCTTAAATCTTGTATTTAGATGTGTACGGGTGGAGAAAAACAAACTTTTTAAGGTTTCGTAATGTTTCTAGTACTGTAGTGAAACATGTAAGATCTGCTGAACTGTCTATTCAATCTAACTATTTTTTAAGTGCTGCCTTGTGTTGCAACAGGTTCCTGATACGGCCAGATCCACTGGCTCACATTCCAGATGAGAACACAACTCGGACAAGTCAGAGATAAATCATACTTAATCAGTGCCGCGTGAGGAAAACCTAAGAAGATTTTTTTAATAAGTTTAGGTTTGGAAATTTCTGTAAATGATTCGATGATACCTGTGACACTGAAACACAGTTTCTCAGTCAAACCACCTCCAGTTGATAAAAAACTGTTTGTTTGATTTCAGATTCAAACCCCTTTTAAGATTTTATTACATGAACATAAAATCCTCTAACCAAGCAGCTTTATGACCTGTTCAGCTATATAGAGTATAAATAAATAAATAAAAACTTAGATTTTTTTTGTAAACATAAGGGTGATGAATAAGTATGTACAAATAAGGACCAGTGTTGGATATGTGGGACATCGTCATATGTGGGACATCGTCAAAGGACTAGTAGCTTAGAAGGTTGCATTCCTAATGTCCCAAAACACATCTATGATTATGGTTAGTGCACCACTGTGAGCTAACAAATTGTGCTGTACTGTTTGTATTACAGAGGGTGGCACCGTTGTGTAGTGGTTAGCATGTCTGCTTCACAGCAAGAAGGCCCTGGGTTCAAGTCCTGGGCTCAGCAAGTGCATTGTGGAGTTTGCATGTTCTCCCCGTGATTATGAGGGTTTCCTTAGGGTACTCCGGTTTCTTCCCACAGTAAAAAGATATACACATTAGGCTACTTTGCCCTTAGGTGTAAGTGTGAATGTGAATAGTTGAGAGTGTTGGCCCTGTGATGCACTGGGTGTTTCCTCGCCTTCGCCCAAAATCGACTGAGATAGGCTCCAGCCTCCCAGTGACCATAGTAGGCTTAAGCAGTTCGGCAAATGTATGAATGAACGAATGAATGTTTTTACTATTGGAGCATGGTGGCTTAGAGATAAGCACTGTCACCTCACAGTGAAAAAGTTCAGGGTTCAAATCTAGGCCTATGTCCACCCCCATGCTTGTGTTGGGTTTCCTCCAGGTAAACCAGGTTCCTCCTACAGTCCAGAGACATTTAAAACTGAACTAGAAACACTAAGTGGTGAATGTGAGTGTAAATTATAGACTTGTGACTTTTTAAGGGCGTACTATGCCTCTTGCCCAAAGTCAGCTGGAATGGAAGGATGTTTTAATTAGGGAAGACTGTACAGAAATGTATGGTGCTATACAGAAGTCCAAGTGCTCCATCAAAATGGCATGGGTTTATTATGGGACTAACATAGTCGTGACAACAGTGTCAGTTGGAAGAGCACTGACAGATTAGGTTAATTAGATGGTTGGATGCCGCAAAACTAGCATATTTTTGTTTATCCACTTTAAGCAGGGCCACAGCTGATCGGCAAAAAAAATCACGAGTATCTCGGCTTTTGTCGAATTCTTTTTATTAAAAAAGTGGTGGATGTTTAAAAACAGAATTTTTCAATCAGTTTTCCATCCTGCACCCACATATCAGAACACTGGTACTAATTGTCTGTGGCATTTGTATGCATTACCACTGTGGAAAAACTGCCAGTGAATGTAATTTCTGAGAATTTGGTTCACCTAACCACTACACCATCTCCACTACACCATCTCCACTACACCATCTCCTGACGGCACAATCCAGTAATGTAGATCAATGGTTGAAATTAATAAGTGGGATTAGTAGAAGTTAGCAAACTGTGACCTCACGCAGACAATTTTGAAATCTGTAAAGTGTCTTTATGATAAGCAGATGGATACATATATTTATATTTATAATTACAGTATATTTATATTTATATTCTAAGTCTGAAATGTTTACAGTTTTAGTCAGATCAGTGGAGGGCGCCAATGAGTGTGATTTCCGAACAAAATTCAGGACCTTATTACCTCATATTATTACTGCCTTCAGTATTAGTAGAGAACATAACTGGTATAATGATACTATTACTATTTATATGTAATCATATTTTAATAGCTGTTTTACAAGAAATGGTGACCAAATAGCCAGAATAAACTGATCTTAGATCAGTATAAAACTATGATCCTTTCTGAGGATCCCTTACACATTCCATTTGCTGCTGTTGAAGAATTTACCTGGTCAAGTTCTTCTTCTTCTTCTTCTTCTTCTTCTTCTTCTTCTTCTTCTTCTTATTATTATTATTATTATTATTAATTGTATTAGTATTAGTATTAGTAGTAGTACTATTCACCATGTACTATATGCTATATACTATTCACTTTACTGACCAGCATCTATTTTTGTTATATTTGAGCATCCTAAACTCATTATGAAACGGGTAAAAAATTCATTAGTCTTAACTTTTATGTTGGTAATTGAGAAATGAATATGTTTATTTAATGTTTTTAGTTACTGCTTGTTCAAGGATTTAAAAACAAACATTTAAATTAACTGTACATTAACAATGTGGTCAGTTTGCAACATTTAATATTTATATAATGTTTGTGTTCATAAAAGTTACTTTTGTATTATGACCATAGTCTGTACTTAGTAACACGTGAGAAATTGTGGTAATTTATGGTTGTTGATTTAAGGAGCTACATGTAAGTTTAAGTTCATATGTTCATTTAAATTGTGCTGCTATTGTCAATAATAATAATAGTCAATTCCATAATATTTGCAGTGACACAATTTTCATAACTTTGCTTCTGTACAACGCGATAAATGCAAAATAAAACAATCAAGATGTGATTAAAGTGTAGAACTTCTGCTTTAAATTAAGGCCTTTAACAACAATCTTACATTAACCTTGTAAGATCAATTGATTTATGTATGTATGTATGTATGTATGTATGTATGTACGTATGTACGTATGTATGTATGTATGTATGTATGTATTTATTTATTATTTGTTTATTTATGTATTTATTTTGCATGCTTTAGTTAACCACAGTTACATAGTTCACATTTTCATGGGGTCAGACATGAGATTTTCAAATCATTGCATTCTGTTTATTGACATTTCACACAGAATTTCCCAGCACAATGTCTTTGGAATTGTGTTTATATTAAAAATTCCAAGTGTTAGTTTGTTCAATTACTTTTGAGTGTGAAGATGGCGGGACTATCGAAATAATGTCTTTTGATTAGTTTTAGTCAATGCAGTTTTTCATTTTTACTCACCTGGAATTCACGATGAACTTCTACAGTTCAGTTGTTCCAATTTTTTATTACTTGTGATGATGTACAGAGGCAAAACAGAAATTATGTCACTCCCCAAATACTTATGGACCTTGCTGTATTAATAAAATAGTTATAGTTATAGATTGCTTATTTCCTATTACTTGTATACTTGTATAAGTTTACCTGTGTGATTAACCTTTTGTTTGACCTTTTAAATATGGAACAAACTGGTTAATACTTTTCATTTAGCATTGCCATATCATAGCCATGAATTATCTGAGATATCATCCAGCAAGATCACAAAGTTAATGATTTGCAATCAATTTAGAAATATATGACTATTATGAACTGGTTAAAAATATCATGGGGAAGTTTTCTTTGGTACATATTATATGTACTGATTAGGAATGTTCATTGTTAATATAACAGCAAATTATAAATATAATATCAATCAGTCTTCACTCGATCAATCTTCAGGACCCAACACTGCCCCTCACCATACCCCCCACCCCACCCAGCCCCCCGTGGCCAAATCTGTCAAAGTTACATAGAAAAATAAAGAGACATAAATGAACATACTGAGCAAGTTCTAGGTTTTGAAGAGAACTCAGTGTTAATCATGTTACATCCTTGCTGAAAGCTTATTGGCTAATGGTTTGATGTCTTTATTAGAATTCTATTTACAATTTTTCAGATTGATGCAGTATACCAAATTTCATTTCAAGCAGGCTTATCAGTTTCTGGGAAACAGCTATTTGTAGGCTCCCGATCAATGACCACATTGACAACCCATAATGGGAGGGAGCTTCACAACCAAGCTTCACATCAATATGACTTATAGTACTGTCTTCCCAGGTCATTTAAGGGGAGTGAAAGAATAGGTTCCAGCACCCCCAATAACCTAAACATCTGTCCAGTGAACTACAGAAAATATTCTTGTTTATTTTGCATTCAAATTGGTTTATACAAAGACTTATTTAACTGAATAGTATATAGAATACTTTACAATTATTTTTTATATTGTAATCCTGGTATCAGTGTTGTTTATTATTGGTTGTAAGACAAATCTACAGTTTAAAGTGTACATCTACCTGTTATTAATAAAGTAACATTGAAGTAATGTTCATCATTGTGATTATGTTAGTGTAAGAAATTCTTCCTATGTACAGAGTTACATCAAACTGCTAATACCTTCCTTTCCTTTTAATTTATTCTGTGTATAAAAAGGGATGAAAATCAACTGGGAAAAACTCAGATTAATAAGAAAAACTAATGTGAAATATAACCTTTTAGAAATGACAATACTCCTGGGACATAGCACTAAAAAAGTAGACAGTAAGTCTTTTTAGGTGGTACATGAATCACTCTTTCCATAACAATGTGACATCATGAACATATGAAGAGTTCAAGATGCAAAAACCAACAAGCCTACTTGACCTCTTTTGTATTAAAATAAGGAGATTTACCTGCAAAGGGTTTATTTTGAGCAATCTAATATTTTGTTCAGTGCCTCTTAACTATTCCATAACAAAAAAGGAGAAATAATTGAGGTTTATGCTTACCACCAGGTAAATTGCCCTGTTTTAAAACAAAAGAGGTCAAGTGGACTTACTGGGTTTTGCATCTGGCCTCCTCATATGTAAGCCTTTGAGGATCATTCTTCACATAGCCCCTAAGTGCTGAGACTTAGTGATATAATTACATGTGTGTGGCAGCCCACTGGTCCAAGTGTAAATGTAAATGTAATTGTAAATGTAAGTGTGTGTGTGCTCACTTTGGATTGGTTAAATGCAGAGGCGATAATTTCCTTTGCTGGATTAATCCAGTATAGCAAAATAAAAATCAAAATAAAAAAAAAATAATAATGTTTTAGTATCCCTTCTATTATCTTTGGAGTCAGTTTGACCCCATTCTATATTTCTTGTCTCTCTATAAACGGTTGACATCATTCTTTGAGCTTCATATTTAATGACTTTTTGCAATTTAATGGGGACAACTGAATCACCCAAAAATTAAAATGGTGGGGTTTTTTTACTGTCTTGTACGCATGTTGTATACATCAGTGTTCTTTGTACCCCAGGCTTTTTTAGCTGTATAAAATATGAAAAACAATCATATTTACACACATTTTTTTTTTGGTTGTTGTGGATGATATTGAGCTCACTTAACCATTACTGTAGTATAGTGTGAGAACCACTGATAGTTCACACAGCACAGGGGAGGGGAAATACCATTCACGTGATAACTTTGATACTTTCTACACTGCAAGGGTGGGAAAATCTGGTACAATATCAGGGTGGAGCAAACATACAAGCTAGCACCACAGCCTCCTAAACCATTTCTCTTAGTACTGCGTGCTGTCTCTTTCTGCTCTCTCTCTATCAACTGAGAATGACGTCTAAGCGGTTTTCTACCTATGAGCTGCTGTCACAGCTCTTTGGCCATGAAAGTGACATAGAGGAGAATGTGTCAGACAGAGGATGTTGTTGAGGATGAGCCTGATTATGAGGCATCCTCCTCTGATGAGGGTGAAGATGAGACCTTTAGTATTGACTCTCATGTTGTCTCCCAATCACCAGCAAACACACTCCCTTCCAAAAGTGAAAAAGTGATTATGGTCTAGCTCTCCAACTGAACAACAGACTAGACTTAGTGCTAGGAATGTCATCAGAATGGCTCCAGGCCTCATAGAATATGCTATCAGTCATGTCCAAGTCATAAAATTAGCATTTGAGCTCCTCATTACACCATCAATTGAAAAGGATGTGCTTGAGAGAGTTTTTTTAGATGATGATGAAGAGGGGAAGCGAGTATATGGGGACAGGTGGATGGAACTGGATACGACCCATTTGTAAGCTTACATTGGGTTACTAATTTTGGCAGGAGTGTAGTTTTTCATTCCAAATGTTACAGATAGGCCCTGTGATGGCCTGGCGAGCTGTCCAGGGTGTTCCCTGCCCTCGCACAGAGTTGGATGAAATGGGCACCAGCCTCCCCATGACTTAGGATTAAACAGCTCAGAAAATGAATGAATGAATGATTGAATGTTACAGAAAATATACAAAACAGACATCACTTTTTAGGTACATTTATGATTCAGGTACAAACACAAAGTACCTGAATCATACATTTGGATGACGATATTAGTTGTAATCCTATTCTGGAGATTGAAATTGCTGGCATCAAATTGACCAAAAAGATAAAAGGTGTAAGTAAAATTTGAAGGTAACAGAAAGGGTGTACACTACACATGCATGACTTGATTGGTTCACAGGATAATAGTCATTAGTGCATACTACAGAAGGGTGAAATATGATTGGTTCACTATCTGGGGATTAAAAAGAATCCTGAGAATAAAAATGACAGGTCATGAACAAAAATAAAATATCATCTTGTTGAAAATAAATTAAAAAGAAATCTCACAGTTTTCTGTTCCTGTGTTTCTACATAGTGTACACTAAAACTTTGAATATGAGCATGCAGAGCTCACCTTTCCTGCCTCTGTCAAGGTTAAAATATGTAAAAATAAACAATAAAAAAGTTTTAGTTTGCTTTTCTTAATGTTTCCATATAGTATATGCTAAAACTTGAATGGGTTTAAATAGATGTCCTTAAGCCTACACAATGCTAGGTCTGCTCACGGAGTGTGTGGAGCGTACTTCCTGCCACTGTAATGGTTAATATATGTAAAAACAAACTATAAAAATGATTTAGTTTGCTTTTTATGTTCCTGTGTAGTATATACTAAAACAACTATTCTCCTCTTGCTCAGAAAATGTCAATGAATCGAGTAGACTCTTCAGCAACATTCACCTCCCCTTCTGTAAATAATTATCCACCCTGTAAATTTAGAAAAATGCTTAGATGAATTAAAATCTGAAAATAAATCATAAAAATCTTGTTTTAATTTGCTTATCTTTTGTTCACATGTAGCATATGCTAAAGCAACTGTTCACTCTGTGAGTGTGTGCCTGCGTGTGTGCATGCGTGCGTGTGTGTGCGTGTGTGCATGTGTGCGTGTGTGTGTTTTGGACCTGCAAAACTTTGGCGAGCTGTTCAAGGTGAACCCTGCCTATGCCTGGAATCGGCTGGGATGGGTTCCAGCCTCCCCGTGACCATAATTATGGATAAATCATTTCGGAAAATGAAATTAAATAGAAATGACAATGTTACAGCCACTATTAGATTTAGAGATATGTGTGTATTGATGTGCACTGTAAAGACTTATCCTTTGTATTGCTAGCGGAATTTCTGCTTAATACTGACAGATGATGCGATAAAAGCCACTGAAAATAGAATTTTGAATACAGAGAGAGAGAAAGAGAGAGAGAGAAAGAGAGGAGAGGGGGTGGGGGGAGAGAGAGGAGGAGGGGAAAGAGAGAGTATCCTTTCAGGTCAGGTCAAGACAGAGTGTGACAGCAGAATGTGTTTAGTGCCAAACCAATGGATCCTCCATAATTCTCTTTGGCTCCCACGCACACACATGCACATACTCTTCTGCAAGTAGGTTTCGGTCTACAGGTCTGAGCAAGAACATGAGACTACAGGGCGTTTGTGTGTGCGTGTGTGTGTGTGTGTGTGTGTGTGTGTGTGTGTGTGTGTGTGTGTTCTAGAGGAAGTCTAAGATCAGCTGCATGGCTTAGTTGAACCATTCAATGAAACCAAGTGTGTGAAGGGAGAATCAAGATAGACACAGCAATCTCTCAGTCACACACTAGTATACACACACACACACACACACACACAAACCAGAAAACCAGAAAACAGAATCCCACACAATTCAACATGGGATTTTCCAAGATTAGGACAAAATTGCTATTGCTAAAATATAGTAGAACAACAAAAGTTAACAACAAAAGTTGGAGTTTATTACGGATGCGGCTCTCATTCTATTAATCTGGGATAATTACCAGGGGTGGTGAGAACAAGATACATCCTTGTGCCCATGCCTACACATGCCAATATCTCCTAAAACATGATGCAATAAATGTTGGTATCATTCATGCACCCATCACAGAAAACCTCTTCTCCATGTACACCAGGTCGAAATGACAAAGAATCCCTGAAATTTATCTGGGATTTAAAGAACAAAAATGTATACACTGCCTGGACAAAATAAAGTCACACACATGTATATGTGGTTGTTCCGCCTTTAGCCTTGCTTACATTCAGCTTCGGGTTCATTTTTCACTGACGTCTTGAATTGATGAGGGAAAAACTGAACCACTCCATAAAGTCTTCTCCAGCACATCCCGAAATCTTTCAATAGGGTTAAGGTCAGGACTCCTGGGTGCCGATACATATGTGAAAATGATTCCTCATTCTCCCTAAACCACTCTTTCAATATTAGAGTCCCCATTTTATATCCGTATCATCAGGGCAGAAAAAGTCCATTGATGTGATAACCTGCTCATTCAGTACATTCAGCTCATCAGCTGTCTTCATTTTATTGCCACGTTAATGTTGCTGAGCCTCGACCTGAACAACTGTAGCAACAATGCCATGGAGATTACATGCTGTGATCGAGGCTAAATGCACTCCATCAAAATATTACAGCGTGCCATTTTTTACATTTATTTATTTTTGGCCGGACAGTGTATTTCACCCTCCAAAAAAAAACAGGGATGGCGTGTACGACCTGGGTAAAGTATGATTACAATGTGATGAGGAACAGAACTCATAAATAATGTAAAGGAACTTGGAGAGAACAGCCATAATCAAACCCCTAAGGTCACTAATGCAGAATCTAGTGAACCTGCACGCTGATGCCCAGGTAGCCACAGTACACACTTCTTGGAATGACGCCTGTAAATAATGCCCATGAGGACGCCCTTCTATGGAGTTACCCAGCTTCTGTTTAGACAAAGGGAGCCCCATGTCTTTCGTCCACGGCAGAAGAACAGTTGGTTTGGGGATCATATGGCCACCAACTGGTCTAAGACAAACCTTGAAAAGAATCGGCTTTCTGGGCAGTGAGAACGTAGAAACCATGACAACCACAGCTATGCCAACATGAAAACACCTACACCAAGCGTACTTTACTAAAATGAAGACTATTTAGAGACTTTTCAAATCTAGAATTAAACACAAACTGACGTCTTCTCCTTACTTTGTCAGTGAAGCAAGTAGAACAGAACCACTTGTATTGCATCTCAGTCCAAACTTTTAGGGACGTTCCAAAAAAACGTGGCAGCCAGCAATAGGACTTCAGGTTATATCCCAGTGGTACTGTTATCAGGAACCACTGATCTGATCAGTATGTTTTGGTTTTAAAGCATCCCCCTGACAGGTCAGTGAGGCTCGATCATGGTAGGGGACTTATCTAGGGCCCATCCCAGAAGGGTATTTAGATGCCTGTCAAGCGTTTGTAGCGGCATAAAGTTGTCATGCAATGATTCTAAAATCTGAATTCTTCTATCTAGGGCCTCTTGGCCAGCAGGCTCAAGGAGTGAACCACATCAGATTCTGCAAGATTGATTTGCATCCATCAGGTTAAGTCTACTGAGCTGACCACAACTGACAAAGTAAAGGGTGGCACCGTGTCATTGTGGTTAGAGTAGTTTGATTCCTGGGCTCAGCGAGGGCATTTCATGTGGGGAGTTTGCATGTCCTCCCTGTTTTTGTGCGGGTTTCCTCCGGGTAACGTAGGCATTTGTATGTAGCAAGGTTTCTAGTAAAATAATGAGTAAGGCTGCTGGGTATTATGCCAGTTTTAACATTGTCCAAGCCAGACACCTTATGTTTGAGAAGATCAATCCCAAACCATTAATCTGAGATCTAGTGCCTATTTTAAGTGTCCAAGAGGTCCAGACACTGGCAGCATGAATGCAGTTCTTGTAGACTGGTAAATTCTAGCTATTCATTTAGTGTAGCATACTACAGTCACACTACTTCTCATACTACCTCTGGAAGATCTGGGAGTCTCCTACATATTGATATCAACTCCCTGACTCCCTGATAAATATGCACACAGTTAAACTAAAAGTTTGTTGAAGCGACCTTTGATTTTGTGACATTGTTTAACTTTTTCAAGTATGACTCTATCAGTGTGGTCCATCTTGACTTGGCAATTTACCCATCTTTCCTTGCAAGAGCTCTCCAAATTTTTAGATTGTGAGGGTCTTTCTTGTGCACAGGCAACTTAGGTCACCCCACAGATTTTCAGTTGGTGGGCCACTCCAAAACTTTCATCTGATTGAGGCAACACCATTGTTTTTTATTTGGAGATATGCTTTGGGTAGTTGCCATGCTGAAATGTAAAATTCCTCTTCATCTTCATATTTTGAGCAGAGATCTGAAGGTTTTGTGCATTTTTAATTTAACCGCTACTTGGTACCATTAATTATTTCCACCATCTTGACTAAAGCCCCAGCTCCAGCCGAGAAAACAGACCCTTTCAAAGCATTATGCTGCCCCGACCATGCTTCATTGTGGATATGGTGTTTTTTTGGTGATGTGCAGTGTAGTTTGTGCACCAAACATTCAATTCATCATACCTGTTGAAATCATACACAAAAAGTTCAACCTTGGTCTTATCAGACTATAGCACATACAAGGTTTTTGCAAACTTTAGCCAAGCTTGGATGTTTTTTTGGGTGTTCTTTCTTTGTTCTTTATATAAAGAATACTTGAGAACTATAGTCACTGTAGAACACAACCAAAACTTGCCAGAGATTCCGGCAAGACTTGCCTACGTATCCTTTCCAATGGAATGATTTATTTGAATAATTTAGAGATAAATTTAAATTCCTTGCAAGTCTCATAGACATTCACAACTTTTTTTTAAATGAAGACATCAGGGAGCTGTAGATCTTGGCATGGTGACACCACACACTTCAAAACCAAAGAGAACCCCAGAACCTAGATGTCAGGTTTAAATAAGGCCTGAACCTGCATGTGTCATCACACAGTGCCTGGAGCAGCACAGATCAGTACACACACACACACACACACACACACACACACACACACACACACACACACACACACACTCAAACCCACCTTTCTCAACATGTCTGAGAATGGGAAATGTCAGAAAGCATTTCACACACACACTGATAAAGTCCCAAGTCAACCATACACACGCTTTTATCAGGCAGCATTGAGTGATAAATGTTGGACTTGCATGTGCGTCTTTTGTACATGTACACTTAAAGTGCACGTACACCTACACACACACACACACACACACACACACACACACACACACACACACACACACACACACACACATACACAAGGAATCCATTTCATTTTCTTAAATTGTTCAAATAAATAAACAAACAAACAAACAAATAAATAAACAAATCAATCAATCAATCAATCATTCAATCAAACACTGATATTTTTTCAAAACAATTAACTTTCTTGTTTTCCCCTCTGTATTCTCTCTTTTTATCCTTCTTTTTTCTTTTTCTTTTCTTTCTTCTTTCTTTCTTTCTTTATGTGTGTATGTGTGTTTATGTGTGTGTGCATACACTCTTTTCGCTATTGTTGTTTCCTCGTAAACACAAATTCTCTTCTTGCTACAGTAGGTATATCACAAACTGATCAGTAACAAGTATTTAAACTCACACATTGTTTAAAAACAACAAACAATTTTCAACCTACACGTCCAAATGACAGGGATGAGGTGATTAGAAAAAGCTATTTTATGCTTTTATGCATTTTAAATAAATAATTAATGTTAAACCCACTACAGTTCTGAGCAGATAGTGAAGATGAATGAATGAATTAATGAATTGATGAATAATTAATTGTTGGATGATGAATGAATGAGATATAGTTTTTAGCCACCTGAGTAATTTACAGATTAGAAGAGTTAGATAGATTTTTGAGATTTTTCCTTTTTTGATGTTGTTGTTGTTGTAGTATAAGGTGCGTGGGTATAATATAAAATTTTCCTGAGGTATCAGGATGAAACACTGTGTGTGGTGAGACTCCAGGGTGCCTGTTGGCAAAATAAACAAATAACTGAACTGGACTTTATCTGAACACAAAACACCCTCTAACAATATTGTGTGTGTGTGTGTGTGTGTATGTGTGTGTGTATTTTGTTTTGTTTTTTTAAGAATATATTTAGTACAAGTAGGATTTCTTATTCTTTAATGTGTGTGTGTTGGTGGGAGGGTATTGGGGGGATTTGTGTAGCCGTCAGCCGTCATGGTGAAACGTTTGCCTGCACAACTCTGCCATTAGCAATTCTTCACTTTTTAACACGGTTATCATATCACCAGTGCAGCTGTCTACACACACGTGCACACACACACGCATGCATGCGCACACACACACACACAAACACACACACACACACACTGAGAGAGACGGAGAGAGAGAGAGAGAGAGAGAGAGAATTAACTGAAACAAATTACTTAATAATTACCTTTAGTTATCAGGATGAAATAATTGCATGATCAGTAGAGCAGGTGAACCTTCACTGAATGATGTCCAGCGCACTATGTTCATGCTGGATGACTGAAGACCACACATGGATTTGGCATGTTATCCTATTGTATGTATGTAGTTCTTTGTAGTCTCCATCAGACATACTGTATATCAATGCAGGCAAGCAGGTCAGCAGTCTACGAAGCATAAACTCTGTTAGAGAGTGACTTTAAAGTTGTATTCTGACATTTAAGGGACCAAAAAGGTTTATGAATACTGTCTGTTTGTATCACATATTACATATACATCTGCTTGAAGTTTTCTTAACCGGATGGTCCTAAAAATGATCTTCCCCTTCCTTCAAGAGATCATCTGAGTGCTGCTCTTAAATAATAAATACTGTTGTCCATTTAGATAAAGATCCCTCAATATTACCAAAAAAGATGACCACTCAATACGATAGTTTACTCTAAACCAAACAAGCCTGCATAAACCTGTGCTAGTGTTTTTTTTCTCAATGCATGCACATTGCACATTGCATGAACAGAGTGACTTCTACCCTACTAACCGTCAGAAATATGAATTTCCGAGTATACCAACTTTGCTTTCAAAGCAATTAAAGTGAGTGAACTGAGCGCAAAGGTGTTTTTACTGCTACTTTTGCTAGCTGTGCACATGTATAGCTCTCATCAAACACATGCAATGTTGCTGAACAATGTGCTTATGCAATTAAAAATATGTAGACAAAAATCTGAGCAGACCTTAGCCGTCATGATGTCCAATCTTATCAGCAAAGGACTGGTGGTGGTGCAAGTTTTTATTCCAACCATGCAGGAGCCACACCTTCCACCTGTTTAAATCAATTGCTCTTCACTTTCAAACAGATGCAAGCTGTGACTCCTGCTTGGTTGGAATGAAAACCTGCTCCCACACCAGCCATGGTCATCATGGATAGAATTGGACACCCCTTCCATAGATGGAGTCATCTGAATTCATTCTGGTCTCAGAAAGAAAAGAAAAAGGTATATATATATAATCCAGTGGTACCCAGAAGAGGGTGGGTTTCCTGTTGAGTGCTTGTTAGTTTTCTTCCTTGTGCTCTCTCAGAGAGTTTTTCTTGGCATTGTTACCTCTGGCAGGCAGCACGTTGGCGCAGTGGTTAGCATGTCCGCCTCAAAGCAAGAAGGTCCTGGGTTTGGTTCCCAGGCTTGGGGTGTTTGTGTGTGGGGTTTATATGGGTTTCCTCTGGGTACTCCGGTTTCCTCCCACAGTCCAAAAACATACACAATAGATTAATTGGCTGTTCCAAATCACCCCAGGTGTAAGTGTGAATGGTTTCTGTTTGTTGGCCCTATGATGCCAGTATGTCAAATAAAAAGGTTAGAGCATGTTTAAGGTTTTCCTTTGGGCTGACTGTGTACACAAGGTTTTTGCCTGTTTTTTTTTTTTTGTTTTTTTTTTTTGTGGCACACTAATGCGTTACAGCGTGTTGGACTTTCTGATAAGCTGGCCTTTGTAAAGCCCCCCATGCATAGAGGAATCTCTACCCACCCTGATCTGCCTCCCAGTGCATTAAAACGAAATGGTGATTGGTCACCATTTCAAAAAAGTGACTAATCAAAGCAGAGAAGGCACAGAGTGCTTAAAAATACATAAATGGAGGGAGGAAGCCAAACAGGTCTTCGAACACACAGGGAAACAGATTTCTAAAGAACTGTTGAGTTTTTGGATTAGGAATTATACTTTAGTGTTCCAATGGTGTCTGAAATAAAGTTATAAATAAAGAAAGAAAAATAAAGGTTTAAAGACATTATGTTGTATTATTATAAAAACAACATTATCACTAGCAAGATCAAGCTGAGTTGAAAAGAGTTTTGTGTTAAAGCATAACAACGTTCAGTAGGTCGAGCAGGAGATGGCAATCTTTAATCGTGATTGATTTGTCTGTGGGGCATGCCAAAACATAGGCAAGTCAAGAACTATTGGCACTGTCAAGAGAACAGGCAAAAACAAGTGTATAAATTATGTACTGATGCAACTGACCTTGTAACAGCATTGATCTTCTAACAGAATTATCCATCAGAGAAACATCTTTTTTATTAATATTTATTTCATTTCTTTTGTGAAAACATGTGGTATGAGATATTTTTTATATAAACTGCAGCTTGGTCAAACACCTTTGTGCTGTTTGACCAAACTGAAGTGAAACTAATAAAGTATATGAACTAACAAATGCAATAAATGGAAGTTTGGAAGCGAGAAGTGGGGATATCTTAGCACTTCAAATCGCTCACTCACTCGTCTGCCGAAACACTTAATCCTTCAACGGTCACAGGGAGGCTGGAGCCTATCTCAGACAACACTGGCCAAAGGTGGGGTATACCCTGAGAAACTTTCTAGACCATTGCAGGGCTAACAGACACAACTCGGGGCAAGTTGAAACAGCCAATAAGCCTAATGTGCATGTCTTTGGAGTGTGGGAGGAAACCAGAGTACCCGGAGGAGATCCATGCAAGCACAGAAAGAACATGCAAACTCCACCCAAAAATGCCTTCACAGCGTTTAGGACTCAAACCCAGGACCTTCTTGCTGTGAGTTGGACGTGCTAACCACTATGCCACTGTGCCACCCGAACTTTAAGTGATTACTCTAAATATAAGGTCCTTTACAGAAACCTCTATGGATAGAGATATCCATCTACAGTAATACATGCTCACGCTGCCAATAGCAGAGGTCATGGACAAGCTGTTTGAGATCCTTGACCTTAGTATCGTCATTCACCCCATTATAGTGCTGCTCTGTGACCTCTCTACATTACCAACATTCAAACATATTAAGCCCTCCATATAAATGTCACCAACAGCACAAAAAGCTCACATTACTCAACTGGAAAGATGGAACCAAAATAACCATTGCATCAGCTTCTTGAAGGAATGACCAAGGAACAACAGTCAATCACTTCATAGGAACTTTCTTTCTTGTTCTACAGTTGGGTTCAGAAACTATGTATAATCCTTTAATCAATATCTCATTAGGATTTTTCAATGCGCAATCACATAATTTCACATATCTGTCTTTGCAAGGACCTGCCACTGATATAATGATTAATACAGCTAATTAATGTTAGGCGGTGCAGTGGCTCAGTGGTTAACACATCTGCCTCACAGCGAGAAGGCCTTGGTTCAATTCCCGGGTTTGGGCGTTTCTGTGTGCTGGTTTCCTCCAGGTGTTCCAGTTTCCTAACACAGTCCAAAAGCATGCACAGTAGACTAACTTGCAGTTCCAAAGCCCCTAGGTGTGAGTGTAAGTGTGAATGGTTGTGTGTGTTATCCCTGCAATGGCCTAGCGAGATTTCCAGGGATGTACCCCACTCTCGCCCAGAGTTAATTCTTATTAGAATTAAGTGCCTTAGAAAATGGATGAATGAATTAATTAATAATTAATGCAATGCAGAAAGTAAGCTTGACCCAACTCTTGAACCTCAGGAATGAAAAGGCAAATTTTTATTTAATTTTTATTTTATTTTCTTTTTAAAATTTTATTATTATTTTGGTTTAAAGATCAGATATTATCTCCATTTGACCTGTATTTTTCATTTTTGGACACCAGTGAAGCACCAAAAAAATTAGCATTTTGGGCATCCCCCAAAATGCTAATTTTGAATGTGTGTGCTGTATAGCCTATTTGGCTTCCTCCTCCCATTTATGGTCTTTCCGCTCTCTGTAACTACTTTGCTCTGAGTGGTTGGTTGCCTGAAAACTGAACGCTCAGTGAGCTGGAAGGCAGACGTGAAGATACTGCTGTGCATGGGGGGTGGGAGTTGAGGGTATCTATGATTTATCTAATCAGAAGGTCTAGCACACCATGAAGCACTAGTGTGCAGAAAACAAATGGTGAAAATCTTGTGTTTATGGCCAGTCAAAATATCTCAAGGGAAAACTTAAACATGCACTGACCTCTTTATTGATACACTGGCATCGAATAAACACTGTATTATTTACAATATTTACAGGTCAAGAAAGGGCTAAAAGCATAATATCTCTTCTTTAAGAAAAAAAAATACTTTCCTTGTGGAACCTTTCCAAATGGCACCACACAGTATAAATTCTCACTGTTCAAAAATAAACCAAGAATACACACACACACACACACACACACACACACGAAAAATTATTTTATGTCCATTTGACACACTCTTTTGGATGTGTCCACTTGTAGAATGATGGACATACACAAACTAAACTGGTATTCACTCTTTGTCTGTCTGTCTGTCTGTCTGTCTGTCTGTCTGTCTCTCTCTCTCTCTCGCTCTCTTTTTCTGTCTGTATGCGTGTGTAGACTTTCTCAAATTAAAATGAAAGAAGTAGGAAGAACATGAGGAGGAGGAGTATGAAACAAGAGAACAAGAAACCAAATGACACTGGGAGTGAGACAGATGAATTATAACAGGAAGCAGAAGGAATATAAGGTTTGACAAATTATATTTTAACTCTTTGAATGTCTACCTTGTGGGTGGAGCTAAAGAAGCTCATCATTTTATTTTCGGAACCGCTTAATCCTAATTAGGGTCGCTGGGAGGCTGGCACCTATCTCAGCCGACTCTGAATGAGGGCGGGATAGACCCTGGACAGCTCGCCAGGCCATCGCAGGGCAGAAACACGCTGACTGCTATGCAGCCTACTCTTGACGAAAATCAGCCATGGTTCTCTTATATGCCACAGACAGAGAGAGACATGGCTGGCCTTTGATAACCCAGTTAGCTACACTAGGGAGAAGAGCAGTGACAACTCTGTGATAGTAGGGCTTGAACCCATGACCGTCGAATCCATCTAAGCCAGCACCCTACCACCAGGTCACCCCCAATGAAGCTTATTGATCTCATATTTATAAATAAATATGAATTCTAATGAGGGTACATAATAATTAAATCTGTTATTAAATAAGACCCAAAAATGAGCATCATAGTCTCTTTGAAAGAGGTGGAAGCATACCTGACAATTCATACACACACACACACACACACACACACACACACACACACACACACACACACACACACTTAATCAGTGTTTTAAGGAGACTGTTTTTGGAAAGTGAGAGGGCAAGGTTAGAGCTGCAGTTGTCGGAGACACTGTGAAAGTGATACACCGAACAGCTGGGGCACAAAACACACCCCAAAAACACACACATGCACATAAGTGACAAGCATGCTGGGATATACAGACACACCACCAGATGCCACACATGCCAAAGCTTATGTCTCAAGGTCTTACCCTTAAAGCCTCCAAGGAATGATTGAAGGAGAGTGGAGGATGTTAATCTTCTAATTTGGAAGCACCCGCCATGACATACACACAAACATGTCTGTCCAATCAGCATCAGGTCCGAGCTGTAGAGTGATGGGCTCTGCTTTTATGAATCACTGATGTTCACAGATTTGCTGTATTAATCATTTAAAAAAAATAGGTTATAATTAGTCAATTTTAGTGGAATCTGTTTGTTTTCTGACATAAAATCTAAAAATTAAATACTTAATTTATTCATTCATTAATTTTCTAAGCCACTTAATCCTAATTAGGGTCGTGGGGAGGCTGGCGCCCTTCTCAGCCAACTCTGGGTGAAGGTGTGGTACACCCTAAACAGCTCGCCAGGCCAACACATGGCCAAAATACATACAACCATTCACACTCCGACTCACACTTCCAATTTGCCAATTAGCCTACTGTGCATGTTTTTGGCGTGTGGGAGGAAACTGGAGTACCTGGAGGAAACCCATGCAAGCGCAGGGAGAACATACAAACTCCACACAGAACTGCCCGACCCCAGGATTTAAACCCAGGCGTACTTACTTTGAGGTGGACGTGCTAACCACTGCAGCTGAAATTAAAAACATATCAGTGAAAATTTTACTTAATTACACAAATTTGTCCATGAGTAGCGTTGACCTGGAAGCACACTAAAGCATGCTATTCTCCAGATGAAGATATCGACACTAACCTTATTCTGTTTTCATATAAGAGATTTTATGAATGGACTGCACATATAAAGAAATACATTTTGGATAGTGGTTTGGCATAGTGGTTAGCGTGTCCGCCTCACAGCAAGAAGGACCCAGGCTTGGCAAGGGCATTTCTGTGTTGAATTTGTTTTTCCATGCTTGCCTGGGTTTTCTACAGGGACTTTTGTTTCCTCCGACAGTCCAAACACATGCACATTAGGCTAATTGGCTGTTCCAAATTGAGTGCCAGTGTGAATGGTTGTGTCTATGTTGGCCCTGCAACAGACTGGCAAGCTGCTTAGGGTGCACCCTGCCTTGGCGCAGAGTTGGCTAAGACAGGCTTGAGCCTCCCCACAACCCTAATAAGATAAAGCAAATGTTTCAGTGAATGAATGAATACAGCACATTAAACAGGTTCATGGAATTCCGGTTGCACTTCTTAATTCTGGCTAGGATTGCCATGGATCTGGAGCCTATCCCAGGAAGTTGGAATACAACCTGCACTGGATGCCAGTTTACCACAGGGTACCTTGTACACACACGTTCACATACTCATTCACACCTAGGTGTGTGAAATTCAGCCTAACCAACTGAGCTACTGTCTTCTGTTTTGTTCGCAAGGGAAATAATTGCCTCTGCATTTAACCCATTTAAAGTGAGCACACACACGGAAACAGTGAGCACACACACTCAAAGCAGTGTGTGCCTTGTTCAAGGGCACTTCAGCCATTAAGGTGGAGGAAGAGAAGCCATCATTTTTTTCCTGCTGGATTGGGAATCAAACAAGCGACATTTAGGTCCCAAACCCGCTTCTCTAAGCGTTAGGCCGGGGCTGCCACTGCGGTCAGGATTTAGTTTAATGAAAATTATTATTAAAGATGTTGTTAGAGGAATCTCTGTAATAATAGTTTTATAGGCATGTTTGATGGCACACAACTTTGGTTTGCCACCCAAGGGTCACTGCATGAATGAAGAGGAAAAAATTCAATGTGTGGTCAGTGCTTGGTTAGAGGTGCTTCTGAAGCAAGTGCTTCTGTCTTTTTTGGTAGGTGGAATTTACTTAAGGCATGAGGAAAACGTCTTACTTCCTATTTCAACTGCCTTAGAAGCAGATTTCACCTCCTGGCCCCAATAAAAGGCACCACACACACACATTTTTCATGCATAGTTTTTACCAGCATCAACCATGCATTCCCACGTGAGAAAGCCAGTTAAAGGACACATGACTGTCTGGTGTGAATTGGGCTCTATTTCCTGCTCTGAAGCTCAAGGTGTCTACTTTCTCACCACAGCACCTCTGTCAGGTATGTGTGTGTGTGGAGTTGAAAGAGAAGAGCCTGGACTTTCCTGAGCTCCACTGTCTCATGCATATGGGTATGACCAGTTGCTAACTGTTAGTAATTACCCCCCCTTCCTTATCGCCTCACACAGTGCAGGCATGTGCAGCTTCGAGCTGAGATTATTCAAAGGACTGCCGTTTGTGTGTCGACTGCTTTAGAGATGCAAATAGAGCTTTATTCAAACATAAGCCAAGGGGGAGGTGACGGGCAGACATATGCAGCGTCCTCGAGGCATGCATGGACCTGTGTGTGTGGGCGTGTGTGTGTGTGTGTGTGTGAGAGAGAGAGAGAAAGAGAGAAAGAGAGAGATGGTTGATGCTTATACATGTTTTGAATCTCTCTCTCTCTCGCTCTCTCTCTCTTTAAATCTCACACACACACACACAACTAAAATATTTACCTAATACCAATTCATCTACTGCACCTCCTATTTCCTCCTTTTTCCTCTGCATGTTCACACGCTCTCACACCCACACATCATGCCAACTTTGAGACCATACTATACCCCCCCCCACATACCAATATTGTCATGAACCTTATGCATAAACTGTACTGCAGTAAAGTTAGCCACATTTCTCATCAGCAGTATCCTCATATCCTCTCTCTCTCTCTCTCTCTCTCTCTCTCTCTTTCTCTCTCTCTCGCTCTCTCTCTCTCTCTCTCTGAAGCATGCACTGTATGTGTCCTGCGGGTATAGAATCCACTAGCAAACAGTTCCCACACCCTCTCACACACAAACTGTCAAAGAAGATGAAATGTTACTACAATAACACCCGAGGGCCTGAAACTGTTCTGTAGTTTCAGGTATAAAAAAAAGACACCTTGAAAAAAAAAAGACGCTCATTGCTCATTAAACTTTACCAGCTAGATGCCTTATAAAACTGCATAAACTGTACCTGGGACTATTAACAGTTGTTACACCAAATATAATTTTTATTCTTCTCTGCTCTTTATAGTATGTTTTTAAAGATAGACACAATTAATGTCATTTAAACGATAAGATTTTGTGTATACTACATGCAAACAGTACAATCTAATTGGTCTGCTATCAGGGGATAAAACAACATGATCCTGAGTGGATATACTCCGTGGGCTAGATATGGCACCCCCCACCCCCTCACCCCCTTGACAGAACATGAACTAATGGATGCTTAAACTAACAAGACATGAAATGGAAAATCAGAAAGGTAGTAACGTCAAACCAGGGATCAGACACCTCTCAAGAGACATGTGGGATCTCTGCTTTTAGGCAGTGTCCACCTCTGTACACTATAGAGATACAGTTTTGATCTCGGCTGTGGAGTGGTCTGGCATGCTGTACCCCACCTAGTTGCCTAGTTTCGACTGAGATAGGCTCCAGCCTCTCCGAGAGCCTAGTAGGTTTAAGCAGTTTGGCAAACGTGTGAGTGAGTGAGTTTTGATCCTGCGGGAACATTTATCTGGTTCCCACGATGAGAACATTTTTTTTTTAAACCAAAAAGAGATTAAATTATTGTGAGGCTGGTGGCGTAGTGATTAGGATGCCAGGCTCCCGATCGAGAGATTATGTGTTTGAATCCCCGTTGGACCCCACCGTGCTTAACCACAGGTGTGCGTCTGTCCCCCCAGCAGTATAAATGGGTACCAGTAAAAATACTGGGAATGTAACTTGCGATGGACTAGCATCCCATCCAGGAGGAGTTGAACTCCTAGTCACTTCATGCTACAGAAACCTGGGATAAGCACCGGCCTGATGAGCCACTAGGCTTGGGTGTAAAAGCCCAACAGATAGAATTAATTGCATTAAATATTAATTTAATGGCGCTGCGATGGCCTGGCGAGCTGTCCGGGGTGTACTCTGCCCTTGTCCAGAGTCGGCTGAGATGGGTGCCAGCCTTCCTAATTAGGATTAAGCGGTTCAGAAAATGACATGAATGAATAAATTTAATGAATAATTATGTCAGTGAGCATGAATGTGTTTATGAGAGAGGACAGAAGGCCTGATGGTTGTTTGGGGCTAAAATTTCTAGTCTTCAGTCAACAGAAAACACACACACACACACACACACACACACACACACACACACACACACACACACACGCACACACACTATCTAATCCTAACTTTACCCACATTAACCCTGTGGGGACCAACAAAATGTTCCAGAAAGTTCAGGATTAACACATATTTATATCCTTTTGGGTACATTTGCTGCTTCACAGGCTATAAAACAGAACGAACACACACACACACACACACACACACACACACACACACACACACTCGCGGGGGTCTGGGGGCGTCGTTTGATTTCCTAATGAGAGGAACTACTTTCTTCGTGCGGAAGAACCCTGTCTGGCCCCCTCACAAACTAGAACAAAAACACACCGTTCCTCAAGATAAAATCTGTAGAACGTGATGTGTGTGAACGTTCTGTCCTTATTCCACACGGAGAAGAGTCTACACTCCATTCTACAGTTTGTTTTAAGAGCTTGTGTTCAGTTTTAATCTGTCGAGCGTTCTCGCGGTGGGCGCACTGTATAGGCGGAGGAATATCGGAGGGCCAAGAAAGGGCGGGACTTTTCCGACTCGCGCGTGAGACGTCATTTAGGATTTGGATGCCCCACGCGACAGCTCGCTCGCGCGCACCGCCACTGCTACTACAACTACTACTACTACTACAACACACGCGCACAATCAGAGCGGAGCTTCTCACGCGCGTCTTCTGGAGTCTATTTATTTATTTATTTAAGATTATTTATTGCTGATCATTTTTCTTGTAAGTGGAGAGAAGAGCCTGTGGATCTATGAAAACTCTGGGCGGATTTGAACCACATTTGTGACGGGATGAGCCGTTTGTTTTTGATATCCTTATTCCTCGGGACGGTGTGTGAGGGGAAAGGTAACGGAACCGCTCGCTGATACACCTCACACCACTTGCGCTCTGAAGTACAACTCTTCAGACTTGTTTAGATAACGGGGTATATTAATGGACGGGTTGCACTTGTTGCGTCGTGGGACACACACACACACACACACACACACCATGGTGTTTTTAATTCCCAGACCTGGTGTGTAACGGTTCAGTGGGAGGTTTAGCCTCTGTAAATCATTTCAAGAAGACATTACCAGGATGATTTGGGTCAGTGGTCGCGTGATTTGCCTTCATTAACGGTTTTTTTTTGGCGGTTTTATTTCCTCCAATTACGTGCGCGCTCGAGAGAGAAATAGAGAGCTTAATAGGCTTTTATGGTAGAGTGTTGCATCTGTGAGAGTGTGTGTGTTTGTGTGTGTGTAGGGGGGGCGCTCACTTTAGGGTAAAGATAAAGGGGTCGCCGTGTGTGTGTGTGTGTGTGTGTGTGTGTGTGTGTGCGTGTGTGTGTGTGCGCGCGCTTGGAGGGACGCCGTGTGAACAATAGCCCGGCAGCGTGTTTTATGGCTCGTGCTGCACTCTGTTGTCTTTTGTGCGCGCGACTCTCTCCCTGCAGCTGTCGCGCTTTTCTTCCCACGGGGCGCGTGCCCCCCAGAATTTACTGCGCATGCGCATTAGCGACACTCTATGGGGGTTGACTGTAGTAGTGTTATAGTTCTTTGACTTGACCAATGGCAGGTATGATTGTGACTTTACACAGTTGTGATAGTTCACACACACACACACACACACACACACACACACACACACACACACACACACACACACACATGTATATATACAGGGAATGAAATAATAAATAGGTTGTGCATTTCAGCATCAATAAGGATAAACCTCAAACAGCCTCTCCTACTGGACATGCACTATGTGTATGTAGGAGTTCTGAAGATATAAATGCTGGTAGTACGTGGTAAAGGAAATATTAAACAAATATTGAATGTGGCATGGTAGGGCATTGAGAATTATTCAGATGAAGGTGGATAATACCCTTCAAGACTCAGCAATTCTTCATTTCTTGCAAAAGCCAAGTTCTGTTGCTTCATTATTGATTTGAAATATTTTTAAAGTAAACAGTCACATTGCTATGTTGTACGTGCTGACTGTGCACTAATCTGTCATCTTATCTGATGGTAATGATGCAATAATTTGGTTATTCCATGGCAATTATGCAAAAATGAGTTTTTTCATCAATCAGAAACCAGAAAATGTTTTAAAGGCATAATACCCTTTGTTTATTAGTGATATTTCACATGCATATGATCACTCTAGCAGTCAGGGCCCAAATGAAATAAACTGTGCACATCATATGTGGAGAAATGATGTGTTCAGTATGGAGAAAATCTTTTTTAATTGAATGATTCATTAGTTTAAAGCAATTGAATCTTGGAATTTTGGTTGTGTTGGGAAGTATGTATGTATTAATTAATTATGTGTGTTTGTGTGTGTGTGTGTATATATATATATATATATATATATATATATATATATATAT
>JAOUQZ010000019.1:968863-980623 GCA_028564935.1 Neosilurus hyrtlii
ATATATATATATATATATATATATATATATATATATATATATATATATACACACACACATACACATATATACATATATACTGTATTAATCTCACAAGGGAAATTATTGCCTCTGCGTTTAACCCATCCAAAGTGGGCTGCCACACATATTAGGTGGATTAGGTGCCTTGCTAAAGGGCACTTCAGCCATATAGGTGGAGGAAAGGAAGGTGGAGCTTACTCCACCACCAGCAGTTCCTGCTGGTTTTGGAATCGAACCAGCGACCTCTTGGTCCCAAACCCACTTCTCTAACCATTAGGCCACGGCTGCCAAAATTTGATGATTTTTTTTTAAAATTTGCCCTTTATTGATGCATCAGGGAGAATCAGGGCTTAGAACTTAGTGCAAAGTGAAAGAAAAGTACTAGAAAAACTATTTAGAGTGAATGATTTACCATACTGCCATGGACATTCAAGCACTTCCTGAATGACGGTGGACGATTTAGATTTTGCAAATCATTTTTTTTATTAGTCTATGTAACTGTGTATCTTCTCATTTCACAAATATGTTGTTTGCACAATTTATGCTATATATTGTGGGGTTTTATTATTATTATTATTATTATTATTATTGATATTAATATTAATATGATTAAGAAATTTCATTTACCCACCGATCTACATCATCTGAACATTTTTTGGGGGGGTTAAGGCGAACCAACTTTGTGCTGTCACAAAATACTTTAATGTACTAAAAAGTGCTTCATCCAAACATACACACACACAAAAACCAACAACATGAGAGCAGCAAACAATGAAGTAAAACAATTGAGAACCAGCTAACAGTCTAATTTGCATGATACACACAGATCCCACTGACTTACATTCATTGTTTGTGACATGAACATTTCAGAGTGAAACACTTGTTTAAAGTATGGTTCTGAAGCCCAGAATGCCAGTTAAAATCTTAAGAAGTGTGTGGCTTGTGGAGGAAAATAGTCTCGTCTATCAAAGTCTTTCAGAAGACGAAAGACTCAACAAAAAAACCAAAGGCACCCCTCCTCTTTACAGTGCATTATGATTGTTCTGTGTGTTTCTGTACAGCGTGTCTCATTTTCTCTTTATTGTTGTTTTGTGAATGTGTGTAGGTCTCAGGTGTTTGGAGCCGTGTCAGAATGGAGGAACGTGTGAGCTCACTGCAAATGGAAAACCAGGCTGCAGGTGAGCCTCAGCAATTAATAACTTTACAAATAAAAACAGTCCATTAAGGGGAGAGAGGGAGAGGGGGACGGTGTAGTGAGAGATCAACCAAACCAAGACACTCTGCAGCTGTGGGGAATTTTCAATTTGAATGAGGCTCCACGCTGAGTGTGTGCACGCGCTCGCTTGTGTGTGTTTGTGTGTGTGTGTGTGAGAGAGGGAGAGGGAGAGAGAGCGTGCACGCGCCCATAGACATTCTCCCAGAGGCTCAGTGGTCCGTTACTCCTGAAACCTATTCAGCAAATTCAATCCGACAGCTGGCCTTCTCTCCCTATTGTCCTAAACCTAGACACACACAGACACACACACACTCATACACACACACACACACACACACACACACACACACACACACACACACACACACACACACACACACACATTTTGTGAGGTCTTAAAATGTTTATCTCTTTCTGAGCAGATACATAAACACGTAGACAGTCATAGTTCTCTCTCTCTCTCTCTTTCACTCTTTCTGGTAAATATAAGAAGTTTATTCATTTATTTCTAACACACATGTCTATGTTCTCTGTTCACTTTGCACCCTCACATACATTAATATTATTCACAGTTTTGTTTCTCTCTCTCTCTCTCTCTCTCTTCCTCTCTTCCTCTCTTGCTCAATCACTATTGCTATGCTTAGTTTCATCCAATCTCATTACCTCCAAAGCCATCTGCCTGAGAACAGGACACCATTCAGACTCTGTGTGTGTGTGTGTGTGTGTGTGTGTGTGTGTGTGTGTGTGTGTAGGGGGGTTAGTTTGGGGGAAGAGGAGGGGGCAAAGATTTGAAAGCAAACAAGTGTGAGAGCCTTTTGGCCACATCCCACATGAGTTCTTCCTTTCCTCCTTCACCTCAGTCTTGCATTCTCTCTCTCTCTCTCTCTCGCTCTCTCTCTCTCTCTCTCTCTCACTCACTCTTGCTGACACGCACGTTCTTTGTGTCTGAAACATTGAAACGTGGACAGGTCCTTGTGCCGATGCAGTGTAGTAAACATTACTACAATAGGATGAAAATAGATGCACAGATTGAATATCCGGTTGAATATGTTCACAGCAAAACAGGAAACACAGATATTTTGGGATTCTTTTCTCCTTTTTTTTTTTCTTTCCGGCAAAGCTTTATAGTCTTGCATTTCCCCCTGAATATAATAGCTTGTGTGTGCTGTGTTATGTTGAGTGTTGTGGTGTTTAAATTGAACAAAAGCCCCAAAGCTGGTGTTGTGTTGGAGAGTGCTGAAGAACAGCAGCCATGATCATGTTAATGCTCAGTTTTTGCGCCCCCTGCTGGTGTAAGTGCTGTCAGAACCCAGGACAACACCAGCACCCCGGGAAGTTTTACTTTTGCTCATTCAGTCATGCAGGATTTAAGTTGTACTTGGGTGGGAGGTTCGTTTATGTTTACCATGAAAATCCCATTACAGGAATTAATTATATTAATTGCATAAAATCCTTTAATTCCATGAATCAATCACACAAACAAAAGAGATTTTGCAGCATATGTGTGTGTGAAAATCAAAGCATTCTCCATCGAGAATTGTTTAAATAAATATTGTGGAAGGAAACAGCAAAACAATGTTTTGAATAAACAGCACCAAAATTCACTGCTTCAGCATCCTAGTTCATCAGCTGTGAAGCAAGCTTCCCCCTTCAGCCCGAACAGCCCATGTGTTCCCTGCGCCAACATTACATTAATTTCTGTATTTTTTGTGGGTTTTTTAGTGCATGTGATGCTTGATGACATGAAAATGTAGACAGGAAACACAAGTTCACTATCTCATTATTTACCTCCATGAGCCCCGAACAGATTTTTTTTGTCAATACTCTTCTTGAAAATTCATGGATTATGTAGATCTCTGTGTGCAGCCTGTTTTTGATCTCATCATTCAATGAAAACTTAGACCTTTCTGATCTCTAAATCAGCAATTATAGTGGCAAGGGGTTTAATAGATCAAAGCTCTAGAAATATAGACAAAGTTTCTTGTTTGGTTTCACACTGAGGCAGGAAGCAAGAGGTGTGAACATGCACAGACTCAGACACAAACACACACACACACACACACACACACACAAACACATTGAGGGCAATCGGTAGCAGATGGCAGACCAGCCCCCTGTGAAGGCTGTAGCCTGGAGTCACAAATGTGGTCATAGGTCACCACTGCATCTGTTCTCACACACACACACACACACACACACACACACATGTTGCCACGGCAAGCTACAGCCGCCTGCTGCTGCAGTGCCCCAGAAAGACAAAGATTGTTTATATAAATTAATGCAGAAAGTAAACATTTTTGAAAGTGTTCTTGCCCCTACTGTTATAGAGCCTGATAAAAATACTTAAAAAAATTAACCACTGGGGAGAGTGAGCGAGAAAGAGAGAACATGGAAAACATTATAGGGGCAAAAAAAATTGAATAGACAAGTACACAGAGGACGAGCGTGATGGAACTTGAATCAGTGTGAATGGAGGTGGAAATAAAGATGGAGTGGTGGGAGAGAGTTGGAGTGGTGGGTGGATGGAGGGATGACAGGAGGAGTGTGTGCTCTCTGGGGATCAGCCTTGGTGACCTCACGCCACTTGCCATAGCAACAGGGTTCAGGGGAGAGGCAAAGAACAGGGGGAGGGGCCTGCTTCACAACTGCGCTCATCAATGCGCACACCTGCTGCATGCACGCACCCCCCGATACACACACACGCACGCACACACAAGCACGCACATTCTTGCTAGAAATGAAATGTGATGCAAGTAAGCATTAGCTAGCTAATAAACTGAGACTAATATTTTATTATTTTGTATTATTGGTTGATTTTTATGAAAAGCTACAAATAAAATAAACCTGAACCAAAGTTTATTAATTTTCTTTTTATGAAATTTGTGTGTCTGTTTTATTCTATTTATCTCTCAGCTGTCCTGCGGACTATGCAGGTGCCCAGTGTCAGTTTCCAAACCCATGCAGTCCATCACCATGCCGGAACGGCGGTGTGTGTCGCCCGCGCACACAGGGTAATGATGTGGAGTTTACTTGCGACTGTACACTGGGTTTCAGTGGGCCACTGTGTCTGACACCTGTCAATCATGCCTGCATGAGCTCACCATGCCGAAATGGTGGATCGTGTTCACTCCTTACGCTCAGTACCTACAGTTGCCGCTGCCCACCTGGCTGGACAGGTACATGCATGAAAGTAATGTATATACAGTAGACAGATTCCTAAAGTTTAAAAACTAAGCAGCTGTAGTATTCAGATGGATTGTGTAATTATATTGTAATTAAAGAATTAGTGCTTCCCTGATTATCTGTGTGTTGTGCAGGTAAGACGTGCCAACAGGCAGACCCGTGTGCATCAAACCCCTGTGCCAATGGTGGCCGGTGCTCAGCCTTCGACTCTCACTTTATCTGCACATGCCCACCCAGCTTCCACGGGCCCACATGCCGGCTGGATGTAAATGAGTGCGCAACAGCTCCCTCACCCTGCCAGAACAACGGCGTGTGCATAAACGAGGTGGGCTCATATCGCTGTCGTTGCCCATCTGCGTACGCTGGGACACATTGTGAGCACCTCTTCCAGCCCTGCCAGCCATCTCCCTGTGCTAATGGGGGAACATGTACACAGACCAGTGACACCGCCTATACCTGCACCTGCCTGCCAGGTAAAGGAAGTGTGTGTGCGTGTCTGAATGATATGATGCATGTGGGTAATTAAAAAGGATGAGTGTGTCTAATATGTTCTTATTTGTACTTGTGTGTGTGTGGGTGTTTGTAGCGAGCAAGCAATGTTTTGTCTGATGTCCAGTGTGGTTTTGGTCTAAGTTTATAATTAACCTCAACGGTTCATCTCAATTGCTGTAGTTAAATGTACTCTCCAGGACCCACCTCACATAGTACTTTTGTTGTGTAAAGGTGAGGTGGAATTTTTCACATGCTGGTTCCCACAGCTCCCACTGTTCTTTTTTTCTTCATTCACTCCCTTTTTTGTCTTCAGGTTTCACAGGGCAGGATTGTGAGCATAACATTGATGACTGTGTTCAGCATGTGTGTGAGAATGGAGGCAGGTGTATGGATGGGGTGAACACATACAACTGCCATTGTGACAAACACTGGACAGGTATAACTCACTGCACATTACAGCACAGTACTACACACATGCACACAGAGCACAACTCATAAATAGGTTGTACTTGAAATGTTTTATAAATAAACATACGCTTATAATAAAAAAAAACTTTAGAGTAACATATAACGCTTTGTGTTCTCAGAGTATTCACAAAACTGTGGACAATACTTCACCATGGGCTACCAAAGACTCCACCTTTAAAACTTTTTACTATGTATCAGCAAAAGTCGACGCACAGGCAATAAATCATGCATAGACTGGTGCATATCACCCTGCAAATCACCCTGTAGCTAGCATCCTATGATCATTCTTCCCCAGAAAGAAAAAGAAGTCCTACCTGTTACGAATGCATGTGAAGACAGGATGCATACACTAGACAAGTAGTTTATTGTGGACTGGCAACCGAAGCCATATAGGAAATTAAACAGAAATTGAAACAAGTATCATGTAACCAGCTAAACTAGAAAACTAGAACACAAGAAAGAAATCCAAGGCTGACGCTGAAAGGTTTAATGCTCCTCACACTGGTGACGCCATATAATAAACTACTTATTAACTTCATTTGCTTGGTCTCAACAAAGAAATCTCAGATGCTGGTCATTTTTTTAACAAACCTCGCTATTGCTCAGTTAATAAGCAGGTTATATTAAAATAAAGCTGCACAATATATGCATGTATTAATATCATTAATACATTTATATGAAATATCTGCCACTCAGACCATTACTCTGAGCCATGATATTTAATCTCAACACTTGCACACAGGTCAGTACTGCACAGAAGACGTGGATGAGTGTGAACTGTCCCCGAATGCTTGCCAAAATGGTGGCACATGTCACAATACAGTGGGTGGCTTCCACTGCGTGTGTGTAAATGGCTGGACAGGTGATGACTGCAGTGAGAACATCGATGACTGTGCCAGTGCAGCCTGCTACCATGGAGCCACATGCCATGACCGGGTCGCATCATTTTACTGCGAGTGTCCACATGGGCGCACTGGTGAGTATATGTGTGTGTGTGTGTGTTGGTTAATGATTATTCATTAAGAATGCAGGTGGATGCCATGGACAGTGTCATCAACTTTTTGTTGTTGTTTTTATTGTTTATTTGCAGGTCTGCTGTGTCATCTGGATGATGCATGCATCAGTAACCCGTGTCAGAAGGGCTCCAACTGCGACACCAACCCTGTCAATGGCATGGCTATCTGCACCTGCCCTCCTGGCTACACTGGCTCTGCCTGCAACCAGGATATTGATGAGTGCTCCCTTGGTAATAATCAATCACAGCACAGTTTATTAGAAACAGTGAGCCCTGATTGGTTAGTGTGCATTGTAATGCAACAAAATATTGAGTATTTACACTGAGGCCTTGCAATGGATTGGCAGGGTGTTTAGTGTGTGCCACACCTTTGCCCAGAGTCAGCTGAGAGAGGCTATAGCCTCCTCGCGACCCCAATAGTATTAAGTAGGTCGGTAAACTGAATGAAAGAATGCTTGCAGAGCTGGCAACAAAGGCTTCAGTCTCCCCACGGGATAAAGCATTTCAGCAAATTAATAAATAAATGAATGAAAATCACATCATATAAAAATGACGTGGTGTTTTTTTTTTTGTTTTGTTTTGTTTTTGTTTTTTTTTTAATTACAATAAAACTTTGGATTATTTGGTACCACATATTTATGCAACTGAGAACTTGAAATGCAGAGAGATGCTGTTCTGTGATTGGCTGATATACATTGTTGTGGTTTTCAGGGGCTAATCCATGTGAGCATGGTGGCCGATGTCTGAACACCAAGGGCTCTTTTCAGTGCAAGTGCCTCCAAGGCTATGAGGGACCTCGTTGTGAAATGGATGTGAATGAGTGCAAGTCGAACCCATGCCAGAACGATGCCACATGCCTGGATCAGATCGGTGGCTTTCACTGCATTTGCATGCCAGGTGAGGGTGGCTTTCACTGCATTTACATGCCAAGATGAGTGCTTGGTGTGTTAGGTTTCTCCTTCATAAGATATCTGTTCATTTCGTCTTTTCTTTCCATATTTTAAACTTTACCTATGTAGGCTATGAGGGCGTGTTTTGCCAGATCAATACGGATGACTGCGCCTCCCAACCTTGTCTTAACAATGGCAAATGCATTGACAAGATCAATTCTTTCCAGTGCGAGTGTCCCAAAGGTAACGCCTTTAGAGATGATTGAACTGATCTAAATAAATACTCATTGAGTCATTGATTGGACCATTTTTAACCAATCAGGTTTTGTACACGATCGTCTGTTGGACTGGACAGCATGCTTTTTTGTGAATTGAGCTTTACTAGAATATGGAAATCTGAGGAGGTATGAGGAGAGTTGTAACATATTTTTATTTTGCAGGGTATTCTGGGAACCTATGCCAAGTGGACGTCGACGAGTGTGCAAGCACGCCATGCCAGAATGGAGCCAAGTGCACTGACGGGCCAAACAAATACACCTGCGAGTGCATAGAAGGTGGGTATACACTGAAATGCTATTGCATTATTAAACAAAACATTACAATTGAACCAAGCGTCTTAATCATGTTCCTTTTTTCTCTTCTATCTGCAGGTTTCACAGGGTCTATGTGTGAGATAGATATAAATGAGTGTGCCTCAAACCCCTGCCACTACGGAGTGTGTAAGGACAGTGTGGCTTTATTCACATGCGTGTGTCGGCCCGGATATGCTGGCCGCCTGTGCGAGATCAACATCAATGAGTGTTTGAGTCAGCCGTGCCTTAATGGGGGGGCCTGTCTGGACCGAGAGAATTCATACACCTGCAGCTGCCTTAAAGGAACCACAGGTACCTCATACACGCAAATACACACATACAGTTTATTACATTATCAGTGTACTCTCTAAACCATGTTTCGTGTGCAGGTCGTAATTGTGAGATCAATGTGGATGACTGTAAAAGTAACCCATGTGACTTTGGCAAATGCATCGACAAGATCAATGGATATGAGTGCCTGTGTGAGCCTGGATACGCAGGTAAGAATCTTTTTTGTGTGTGTGTGTGTGTGTGAGCGCACATGTTAGTGTGTGTAACAGGTGGTGAGCGAGGTGCCCAGCTTTGGTGTCAGATAACATTTGAGGACAGAGACGCCCTTTTCTATCTGGGACACAGACACACCTGTGTGCTTTGCACTGATGTCCTCTTAAGCTCTCACCTGTCCCTGGATGCTGTATTCCCCCGTGCACTCAAACACACACGAACACACACTATAAAAAAACTTGAAAAGAAGAACAGCATAATGTGTGTGGGAGAGATAGAAAAGGTGGGAGGGGTGTGATGGTGGTAAAGACCCATTGTTATAAAAGCAGGCGGTCAGGTGACACTGTCCGCAGAGATGGTATGTGTGTGTGGTGATGGTGGTGTGGGGGTGTAATTAAGGGGTGGGGTGGTAATGGTTACTCAGTCATGTGTGAAATATGGCTGCCTCCTTTGTGTTTGTAAACGTCCCTCTATGGAACACCACTTCCCCCATAATAGAGTGTGTGAGTCAAAGAAGAGAGAAAGGAAGGGCGGGGGAGGTTCTTTGTCATTCACAAGGCTTGTAATTCACATGGTCCATCCTTCCCCAGCTGTTCAACATCCTCACACACACACAATCACACACGTGCACACACAGGCTGAAACCTAATGTATCGGAAGTTTCCAATGGATTTTTTTACTTCAAGAGTCAGATAATAGGTTATCTTTAAAAACTTCTTATAAAAAAGAAATATGTGTGAATAAAAATGTTTTACACAATTGCTAAATTTACAAAATGTACATTTTCAATAATACATTTTATAATTAAATATATATTCAGGGGTGGAATTTAGCAAAACTAAGCTACTGGCCAACAGGACTAGGGAAATTCTGAAACTACTAGTCCTCCTTCATATTTACTGGTCAGGAACACTGTATCTTCTTTGCCTATTGGATCTGTCAGGTCACCAGCAGGTTGACTTGCTAGCTAATTTCACTCGCCCTACAGATTTTTGACTCACTGGCCTACTGGCCTACAGGCCGGAGCTTATCCCAGTTTCTGTCGCTTGAAGCGACTAGGTGTTCAACTCCTCTTATTGATATCCATTTATACTGCTGGGGGGACAGATGCACACTTGTGGTTTGAGACCTTGCCCAGTGGTCTTAGCATGGTGAGGGTCTGATGGGATTCAAACTCAAGACCTCTTGATCATGAGCCCAACACCCTATGCACTAGACCACTGGCCACACTATACCACAATTTATTTATTCACAAAGCAAATATAGTTTCATCGTGTTTGGGAGAAGGAGGAAAACTTAATGGTGTCCTTATTCATCCCTAAACAGAAAACTGAATGAACAAAAAAAAAGAAAAATGTCATTACATTTATTTTCTAATCCCTTTTTTTTGCTTTCCTTTGTCTCTGTTTCAGGAGTTTCATGTAACATTAACATTGATGATTGTGCGCCTAACCCCTGCCGTAATGGTGGCACCTGTGTGGACGGCGTGAACTCGTTCTCTTGCCTCTGCCCTGATGGCTTCCACGACTCCACATGCCTCTCACAGCGTGATGAGTGTGCCAGCAACCCCTGCATCCATGGCAACTGTCAGCATCAGGCCAACGCGTATGTTTCTCTCTCTTAATCACTCCAAAAAGGTTTTGTATTATTTAAAAAACATTGCAGTCTTATGTCAAAATTTGTTTAGTAATGTTTCATGACACATTAAAATAAGCATTAGGACTTAATAGCAATACTGCTTTTATTATATTATATTATATTATGATGTATTATACTATATTATATCATGGTACCCACAATCGATGCATGGGAAATAAATTGTGTTATCAGGACCAGGTCATATCCAATCGGCCAGTTTGCCGTTAGATAAATGTGCTGTGCGCTATTAAATTTAGCAGCTTCCAGTGAAGTGTTTAGCATTTTCTTAAGGTTAAAAGGTATACAGGAAACATCCCAAGGGTTAAAGAGTTTATGAACACCCACAAAGTACTCACTGTTTGTCGAAAAGCTCTTGTTCGTCACAGGAAGGGAAACAAGCCTTTGTTGTTGTTTTTTTTCGCACAGACCGTACCTTCAGCTTGGGTTTGAGGTTGCTCTGCACAGATTTTGTGCTTTGTTAATAAGTAGTTTATATTATATAATATTATATTTACTCTGTAGTAGGAACCAAAGAAACTGATCAGTTAGTGCAAAAAAATATTCTAAAGGATGATGTAGTCAGACTGATTCACTGTTTAAAGTGATAAATAAAGGCTGATGCTTCTCTTTTTTAAATAATGAGTCTAGTCTCTTGGTGACAGTGTTTGGCTGGCACACTTTTATTTTGAGTAATTAATGGAAAGTCCCACTTTCTTTCTTTTGCAAATTTTCTAAATTTAGGAGTTTCTTTCTGTAATAAACATTTATGACACACATAGCATGCCAATATCAGAGCTACACACTCTTGCTCATATTCAACGTATTTTTTGGTCCCTGTAGCTATGTGTGCATGTGTGAGCCGGGCTGGACAGGCCGTAACTGTGACCTGAACGTGAACGAGTGTTTGTCCAACCCGTGTGTGAATGGTGGAACATGCCGAGACATGACCAATGGCTACGTCTGCAGCTGCAAAGCAGGATTTACAGGTGAGTGTGTATCTTTGTGGCTTTCTGTCTAGATACCTGCTTCTGTGTGTTTCTCTATATAGATGTTTTGTAATCTTTACTGTCTGGTGCAGGTCCTAATTGCCAGACTAACATCAATGAGTGTGCATCCAACCCCTGTCTGAACCAGGGCACCTGTATCGACGATGTAGCTGGATATAAGTGCAACTGCTTGCTGCCATATACAGGTATGAAACACACACACACATACACCAACACAAATGTGCAGACATCCTACAGTCTGTTTCACATGGCATTGTTTGGTGTTTTGTAGTGTTTGTGTTTGCTTCAGCATCCTTTGTGCCTTTTATCAGAGTGGGAACTTATGGTCCATTTCCTGCATTTCTGCTTCCTATTTCCTGTAAGGGGGAAACTCAGAATTGCTGGAAATTGCTGACCTCTATATTGTGTGCCTGGAAAGTGTCAAGGAAATAATTGTGCTGCTTAACAATGTGTATGTGTGAAAGAGTAAGTGCATGTGATTGTGTGCACTTCCTAGTATGTTAAGTATATTAAAAATTATTTCTTTGGGTGTTTGTGTGGTCAAGGTGAACTGTGTGAGAGTGTGCTAGCTCCCTGCTCTACACGCCCATGTAAGAACAGCGGTGTGTGTCGTGAATCTGATGATTACCAGAGCTTCTCTTGTGCATGCCCAACTGGCTGGCAAGGTAAGCTTTCACATCAGTCAGTGTGTGTGTGTGTGTGTGTGTGTGTGTGTGTGTGTGTGTGTGTGTGTGTGTGTGTGTGTGTGTGTGTG
>JAOUQZ010000019.1:994373-1011712 GCA_028564935.1 Neosilurus hyrtlii
AGCGGTTCAATCCCCACTATCACCACTGTTGGGCCCTTGAGCAAGACCCTTAACCCTCAATTGCTCGGTTGTATAAAGAAATGATAATTGTAGGTTGCTCTGCTTAAGAGTGTCTGCTAAATGATGGGAATGAAAATTTCTTTTTTCCATATTTTTTTTTTTTGGAGCCAGCCTCCCCGTAACCTGAGAAGGATTAAGCAGCTCAGCAAATAAATTAATCCTTTTGTAGGATAAACATAAAAGGACACTTTTCCCATGTGCGAGTTATTTGTGGTGTTTGTTATTATATCACTTCAGATTAGGTTGAAACATCTTGATTGTGTGTGTGCGTGTGTGTATACAGAGCTCCCACATCCCTCTGATTGATGCTCTGATGCTGGCATGTACGATGGAGATGATGAGTAAAGAGCAGGTGCTGTCATGTCTTAATCGCTTCTCCTCCTGTTCCCCCACTGACGAGCTGCAGCGGCCCTTCCACGTGGAGGACGCCATGCTCTTCTGGATCAACAAGGTCGGAATGCTTTCCATCTGGGTGTTGGAGCATGCTTATTTGGTTATAACCAAATATTATATATGTATATTTTTTGGCTTAGAGCTCTTCGAGTGCTTTTCCAAAAGTATAAACAAATAACTCTCCTTATACATTTAAACATACAACATTGCTGGGCATGTAGTTGTATACAAAAATTGGGGGAAAATTCACCGAATTACAAAAGTAAGTACATCCCATGGAAACTTTTATTAAATTATTTAAACATGAATACAGTGTTGAAGGGTACCCACCTTGAATTTGTATTACTAGCTCCTTAAAACAATCACATGACATCAGCAGTTCCATCAGGCAATGTCAGTCCTTGCTTCTTGTCAAGTACGTGTGAGTGCTGCCACACTACTATTATTACTAAGCATGCACCGCAACATGTTGCCTTCTTCATTGGCTGTTCCAGCTCTGGAAATGACGCAAACTCATTGTTTTGTCCTATTGGCTGGGCTGTGTGCAGCACCCACCAGTCTAAGATAACACGTTATCACCCAGTGCTGAGCTGTGCCGCCAGGAAAATGGCAGAGTACAAAGCATAATGGCAGAAAACATTACATAACTTCGACACAGGCCGTACTCTGAAAACGTTTCCTTTCGGACGCAGTTCAGTAGTCTGCAAAGACCACTTCCTGCCAACCTGCTATTGGCGGGACCTCCAGGCAGGACTATTTGGCACAATTAGAGCTTTTACATTTGCAGAATTCCTTCATAAAAAGTCAAAGGATGATAATGGACAGGAGCAGCGCCTCACCAAAAGAAACCAGTAAAAGGAAAGAGCCTTTAGAATGCAGCGTTTTATCACCTAAAATGACGCTTGTTGCTGGACAACCCGACCCAAAGAGTTCATTTCACTTCTAGGGAAAAAATGGTTTTCCACTTTTGTTCAGTCCCCGCAAGTAATAAATGGGAAAAATTGCTTTATGCTTTTTTTGTTTTTTATATTAAAATAAGCTCTGTATCGCTTAAGCGTATTCCATTACACACTAATTATTCTGTAAGGATGAACAATACCGATACTTTCATTAACAAACACAATGTTAATTGTTTGAACAAGGAGACATGTCACCCATGGCATGGTTAGCACATTCACCTCACAGCAAGAAGGTCCTGGGTTCGAGTCCCAGGCTCACCTTTGATCCACCCTCCTTGCAATGTTTGTTCCACTGTACCCAAAGCATAACTGATCCCCTCCCATGTGTAAGAGTTGGCAAGAAACTCTATACAAAATGAACTCTAGAATGTAGGAAAAGATTTCTATTTTTATTTCATCAGCACTTGTCTGGATGCCATTTTGATACTTCAGGTGTTGATTTTTTCAGATGAAGCATCAGGCAATGATGGCTGTGAGAAACACAGTGAAATAGTGCACCCCCTCTTCTGTGTTAGCTAAACCCTCATATGGGTGTTTGGTTTGCCTTTCTGGACAACTTACTGACAAGTCAGTGGGAAACTGACAATGGCATTTAAGGAGCAAGCTTTTGGAAACACATTCTAATTAAACTTGGGATTTATTTATTTTTGGAGCAGTTTTAACAGTGTTGTTCATCCACAAATGGAAAATTAAAGAACACTAACATACACAAAATTCTGCGTGCTTTAGCCCAGCAGAGACACACTCCTCTCCTCCCCTCTTCACTTCAGCACACACTTAAAAAGATGCACATTACTCACATTCTCTCATGGACTTGTCTCCGTTTACAAATGGGGTTCATGGTACAGTGGAAATCGTGAACAGGAAGTGTACTGATATCTATTTATGTTCTTCCTCTTCTTTTCAGGCATCATTTACCTTTGCAGATCCGTAGTCGTGTACTTATCGAAGCTCGTAGTTATTGTGTGTTTGAATTCTCTAGAATTATCATCAGCTGACAACTACTAATTAACAATTACTCGCTGAGGGCAAGGTGGATGTCGCTTAATATTCCCAGAGATGGAACATGGAGGAAACTATTCAGTTTATCGATTTCCATTGAGCCTGAGACAAATCCCTACAACACAGGAACATAAGCATAAAAAGCACACGTCAAGTGTTTTAATGGTTTCATTCATTGTGCATTTTCCGAACCGCTCAATCCGAATTAGGGTCGCAGGGAGGCTGGAATCTCCCTGGCATGGAATCATCTCCATATTCCTTTGAATTACTCTTAAGGTCTCAACTTGGTGTGTGTGTGTGTTTTACAGGTTATTTCAAGAACCAGGGAGATCTGTGAGAAAGAGTTCAAACTGAAACAACAGTTGATGGACTCACCGTGTCATCAGAAGGTACAGTAGACAGTCACAGGTTATTACTGCTTTATTGCTAAATCAAATCAAAGGCATCCTTGCTGTTTCCCCCTCAATTGGTTCTGGGTTGATGCATCCTTATTGCCAAACAAAGCATTTGTGACCACACATACAATACCAGATCTACTCAACTATGTGTTAGGAACTTGATCACATGGTGCGTAATTTTGCAGAGGATCCATAAGGCCTTGGTATACTTACTGTGGTGATGACAGCTGTAAGGTTTAAACCATCTTCTTGAGATTTTAAGCTTGAATACTCTGGATCACTTACAATTCCCTACCCCCTACTCACTATTTATTGCAGGGGTGTCAAACTTATTTTCACTGACGGCTTCATCCCGAACGTTCGAGGTCATCGAGGATCGAATAATCAATTAACATCTATTCAAAAAGTGTAGCCAATAAAATTGAATGGTTTTTTTTGTTTGTTTTTTTGTTTGCTTTTCATTTCTGACAATGCATGACATTGATTAGCTAGCTTGGAATCTTTCTTGAGTCATGAATGCCTAGCTGTTTACTTGAAATATTTACTCCCCCTAGTGGATGGACAATGAATTACATTTCATGGTAATAGTTGATGCAAATAATGTACGATAATCACACACTTCAAAAGCTCTTGTGGGCCACATAAAATGGTTAGGAGGGCGGGATTTGGCCTTGAGTTTGACACCTGTGATCTAGCGAATTAAATGCAGCAGACTATATAGTGAGCTCAATGGTAAAGTGTTAATTTGCTTTCAGACACTTCTGCTTACCATTAATCACGGGATGCTGTCGCACAAATAAAACATGATAGGGCAATGTCAACTCAACTGGTGGACCAGCACACACAAACGCATTGCATGATGGTATATATTGCTTGGCTAATGTCCATCGGTTGTAAACTACTTTTCATGATGCATTAACCTGATGCAATGAGTCCACTGTATGGTGTATAATTATTCTCATTATGCATTCGAACACCACGACAAAATGGCAAATTATATATAGAGGACTATATAGTGAGTAGTGAGTGATTTTGGATGCACCCTCTGTTTGGTTTTGTATTTGATCACACACAGTACTGTAGGTGGTGCTAGTATTTATTTATTTTTGCCAGTTTACAGAGTTACAAATGAAGAAGTTCAATGAATCAATGAGAGAACACAAGGAAGAAGAATACTGTCCTATATTTACAAAGGGAATATTATGGTATGTGGGAGCATGTAGTTTAGGAAGCTTTTCTAATGGAACCCACGAAAAGCATTTAAAACGACTAGTGTGTTTTTGTAATGACTTGATATACACCCAGCTTGGACCCGGCCCTTTTGTAACGACCAATCATAGACCTGACCATGTATTAGGTTTGTCCTTGAAATGAACCCAACTGCCACTTGAAAAATGTAGTGAGTGTGTACAATACAATGTGCATTTGCTCTTCAATTATGTCTCATTTTTCTTGGAAGCCAGCCAGATATCATCTCCATAAGAAGTATGCTGAGGCCTGTACACACACTTTGAGAAATGTGTTAGTCAGTTTTCCTTCATGCCACCTCTAGCATTGCTTCTGCCCCTAATGAAACTAGGGTAGTCTACTTCTTACATGAAGCCATGCATTACCAGCTGGTGATGTTAAGACATTGATGGCTTTGGATCTAGACTCGTATACCATCATGTGACTCACGTGTACCTGTGAGAAATTCCCGGAATGACAAAATAGCATGCTCCTATCCTGGATTCACTGAGTATGTGACTGTCCGGATCGTACTCTTTGATCAGATTAAAGCGGTGCATTAGAAATCTGATCATTCGATTCTATTCTGGTTTATTCCTGTCCACCTGCTTGATGTCTAACGTCGGACCATTTACCTTTTTGCTACTTTTCCTCTCTGTCTTCTTTACCCTGCCCCTTCCTGTTGGATAGTCTCCCTCCAAATGGTACTGGAAGCTCGTGCCTGTAAGTGCAATGGCGCCTCCTCTCTGCCTCCTGCATTACACCTGGAGAGTGTGTATGTGTGTGGGTGTGTGTGTGCTGGGGTGCAGGAGCAGGGTAGGGCAGGGAGGTTGGTGTGTTGTCAGATAATTGTGGCCATGGAACATGTTGCCATAAAAAATCTTTCTTCCATCCACATGCATATATCTTTCTGTCCCTTTTTCTGTTTGATCCCTCTTATGTTTCGTCTCTGTTCTTACCCGTTTTCCTCATTCGGTTCTTTCTCTTTCTTTTTTCTTTTTGTGCCTGTGTCCTCATCACTTTTCACTCTGTCTGTCAGCCTGACTTTATGCATGCGTTGGCCCACTGCATGTTGGAGCCAGTGGAGTTTGCCCGTGTGGTACAGTATTCATACATTTATTCATCCATTGGTTCATTTATTTACCTACTCACACTTTGCTGTTGTGTTGATATATGTGTTGTCCTTTATATATATATATATATATATATATATATATATATATATATATATATATATATATATATATATGAGTGAGGAGCAGCACAGTGCCGTAGTGGTTTGCACATTGGCCTTGCAGCAGATGAAGGGTCTGGAGAGGATGTTTATACAAGAAGTTTGCCCAATCTTACATGGGTCTTTGCCGGGTACTCCGGTTTCCGCTTATAGTCCAAAGACATGCACATTTGGCTAATCTTCTTTTCCAAATTCCTCCTAGGTGTAAGAGTGAGTTTGAATAGGAATGTGTGTGTGTGTGTTTTGCCCTGTAATGGACTATTGAGCTGTTCAGGGTGTCCCCCATCTTCGCTCAGAGTCGGCTGAGATAGGATCAGCATAAGCCATTTTGGATTTACCTTCACGCCCTTCTCTGTCAGCATTCTTGTCCTCAGAGTCACTAGAATGTAACTGTCATTGTCTCCACAAAAGACGTCAACCCTGGGCTTCCAAGTGGTGCATTGACAAGGTGCATGACTATCAACCCGGAGATCGCGAGTTTGAATCCAAATTGATGCCACACCCATTCGTGACCGGGAGTCCATGGGAGCTTATTGGCTGAGCTCTCATGGGAGGGAGGGATGTCATAAGCTCACTTCCCTGTTGCTCACAGCGATCACCAGCCAATCATGGGCGTCTGTGAGCTCATTCGTACAAGGAAGCGGATAGCACTTTCCCTCCGAGTGTGTTAGACCGCCCCCAAAATACGCATGCACAGCAGTTCGAAAAGAGGCAGGTGGCAGCCTTGCATGTCACGAAGGGGGCGTGTGCATGCTTTCACCCCTCCTTGGTTGGTGGTGGTTGTATGATACTTAATTAGTGGGAATTGCAGACGACTAAATATTTGCGAGAAAAACGGGGAAAAATCCACCCCCCCCCAAAAAAGAGACGTCAACCCTGCCCAACATGTTGATGCCACTTCCAGGGAAAAATTAAAAAAAAACTAACTCCTGCAGATCAGCCCTGGTAGTAATCCGTGGGCGAAAATGAGCAGTCTTGTGCATTTTATGGTCTCTAATGTTAAAACAGGTGTTTGTATCGCTCAGACGTATTACATCCGCGCACGTCATGCTGTAACGATGACCAACGCTGGTACACTTCAATCCATTCAAGTGGATCCCTGTATACGTCCCTGTGAATCAGCTCTTCCTGTCTGCTTTTGGTGCCCTGGAAGAGCGTTTGGACCCGGAAATAGCTTTGACGTCACTCTAACGAAGAGTTAAAAAAACCCAGAAGCTTTATGACCTCTTTGGCTTTCCATAGTAGAAACCTGCTCAATCCAATGGCGAGCCGCTTTCTCAAGCCACAGCACCGCTCAGTTCATCCTCACAGCGACCATGATGGACGAGCTGCTGGAGAATACACAGCTTCACTGACATTCTCGCCTTTACACAGCAAAATATTTCATTTGGTCTGATTTTATTTCTGTCTGGTTGTCATGTAGAGGAGGCCGCAGTGTTGGATTCGGGGGTCTGTTGCTAGGCGGACAGAGAAAAAGCCTATTACACAGTTATTACATTGTAAGAACGAGTATTGAAGCCTCACATCAGTCTTTCTTCAAATACTGAAGTGTGGATTTTCTGTTTGTTTGGTTTTTTACACCTGGAGGTAATTTTGTGTTTCTTTTCTTCTTCTTTCTTCTTTTCTTTTCTGTTTATTGCTGCGGATTCCAGTTGTCAGGTGAGAGGTAAGTCCAGTGTGTGTGTGTGTGTGTGTGTGTGTGTGTGTGTGTGTGTGTGTGTGTGTGTGTTTATTCATTCATTAGTCAGTTTATCTCTTTATGCAGGATGCAAACTACAAAATATCATTCTGTTGCTAAAAGCTCCTGTCAGTGTACAAAGACTCCAGAATCATTGCTAGCATAGATGTTCTCATCATTTAGCCACCTTAGCTAGCAACCATTCAATTAAATATATCAAAATATGATACAGAGTTCAACAAATAACAACATCTTCTTCTATTTCTTATCTATATAAACAAACTTTCTTTAAAAAAAACCACATTTGATATATGTAGCTTTATAAATGCTGGTTTTATTGTTATAGATAATGTGAGGTTATTAGCCTGTGGGTGTGTGTACATGTGTATTTATGTGTGTGTACAAGACAATACAAAAACATTTTCGACCCATAAAGATTAGTTTCCCTGCACAACATTAAATAATACGAGAGAAAATATTTTATTTTATATATTTAATCACTAAAGAAAGGTGTACATTATATTAGAGACTGTTATCCAGGTGTGAAAACATACAAACAAACCCTAATGAAGGCTGCTCTTACTGTTTACTGTATTATTCCTTCATAGTATTTTTAAATCTAGACACATTTATTTTCATCCTGTTTTAAACGTATCTTTTCTCTCGACAGCTTTCGGTGCACGCGCCTAACGCAGTACCAGTGGTATTGCTGATTGTTTTGGTCATCTTCACTAGCACTACCACCAGTTCTGTGGTTTGTTTGATGCTAATTGCAGGTTTATAATTGCATGCTAGCCACAAACCCAAAACATGTTTTAGCTGTTTCACGTCATTTGAGGTTAGCAAAAAAAAAAAAAAAATCATTCAAACATTTGTTTTTTTCCCCCCTGAACAGACAGATGTAATTTGGAAATGGAGCTTTTTGGTGGTATACAATCATCTAGTTAGTTATTCACAATCATGTGGAAATGTTAGCGTAGTGTGACCTGACGGTCAGAGACAGATGGTTGCGAGGTTGGCCTGAGAGAGAAAAATAGACAAAATAGTTGATTAAAAAAACACTATGAGTAGATAATAAAATATGTGATATTTCACCTCAAACATGCAGGGACATTGTGGGGGTTTATTTTACGTTGTTGTTGTTGTTTTTGTTGTTTATATCAGACCATTAAAAAAACAAAAATTTTTTCATACGCTATTACAACCGATCAGTTGAAATGACTAATAAAATTATAACATTTAACTAAACCTGTAGGTTAACATAGAGCCAAACTATAAATGAGTCATTTGAACTAATTCGCTTTAGTTAACATTTTAACAGATATTAAAAGTCTTACGATCATTGGTGGTTTACATTTATAGTGTTTGGCAGACACCGTAATGTAGAGAGACTTACATTTATCATTTTTATACAACTCAGCAATTCAGGGTTAAGGGCCCTGCTCCAGGGCCCAACAGTGTCTCTGTGCTGATACTGGGGCATGAACCCTCTACCTTCAGTTCAGTAATCCAGAGCCTTTAACCACTGAGCCGCCACTGCCGTTTTGTGTGACGTATGTAACTTTTAATTAAAAATGTCATGAAAGTCCTCAGAGTATGATAACCAGTCCACCCAATGTGAGATTCGGCTCAGCTGGGTTTACACCACAATCCAGAGAATAGTGATGACCGTGGGCGGTTGTCAGATCAAATCATGATGATCTTGAGGAACTTGGTGGAATTACGATGACTGTGGATATTACAATTTATTGCGATTTCACTCCAGTCGTGATGGAACGTGGGAATCGTAGTATCCCATTGTAGATATAGTAGATAGTAGAGCTTAACAGAGTGTAACAGACCTTGATGCGCCATTATAGGGGATCCTGATGAAGATGGAAACACGATTCCATCAAGTTTCATCTCTTGGCTGCACCCTGCCTCCTTTTTATACCCCAGTTGTTCTCCAAGCATGGCATTCTTGCTCAAATCATGGTCATAAATCATGGAGCTCCACGGTTTTTTGAATCATGGCGATCGTGGACATCGTGGCCCCAGTGTAAATCCAGGTTCAACAAAGCCTTGTCCATTGAGAGCCCATTGTATTTTGCCTGCCTGGATAAACACATAACTGGTCTTTAATTTTGTTAGTAAGTGTGTTGCCCTGCAATGGTCTGGTGTGTAACCCACCTTCACCCACTGTCGGTTGAGATAGGCCCCATCCTCACCACAACTCTAATAGTATTAAGTGGTTTGGCAAATAAGTGAGGAAGTGAGAGTTTCTATATATGTTGCTGAATTGATTTAGAATTACATCTGGATTATCATCTTTATAAAAACTTCAACAGAAACCAAGTCTGAACCTCCAGAGAGAGGAAAGAAGGTTTAACGCTGAAATATTCAGCCACGCTGCGGAATCCATGATACTACGTATCTTTCTTCACAAGAGTCCCTGCACCAGTTCATTTTCTGAGATGTTCTCTGGAAAGACAGCTTGTACTGAATAACCCTGTGCTGCAACATCAGGCATCTGTATCTCGACTTGAAATAAATGATGATGAGCAAAATTGTCTAGTCACCTAATTAATAATTCATCTCCATCTGTTTTATATATATATATATATATATATATATATTTATTTATTTATTTATTTATTGTAGATGTTATCACTAATATTGTTTAATTGATGCAGCTCTAATTGTCAATATATTTTTTACACATACAGGTAAATATTATTACTTAAACAAACAAACAAATAAATAAATAGATAAATGAATAATATTTTTTCAGTAAGATTTTTATAGTCAGACCATTTATTTACCATATATATATGTTTATGCGAATGTTTTTGAGTCATGTGAATAATTCTGGAGGGTGCCAAATATATACATACATACATACATACATACATACATACATATATGGATATACATATATTGTGGAAAAATAATACCTTATATATATATATATATATATATATATATATAATAGGTATTATTTTTCCACAATCACTGGATATTAGCAACCACACACTGTGATTGGCTGCTCTTCCACTAGGATATCGGCTCATATAAGATGAGTACAGAAAACAAAATTGCAGCACGAGTTTTCAAACCAACAGATGATGAAATAAATTTTCTACATGTAAAAAAGCTTCAAAAAAACAAACAAACAAACAAAAACCCCTAAAAGCAACTTTTGAAAAGAAAGCGATTCATGGTAGGAACATATTGTTTTAGACTTTAATAATTTGTATTAGTGAAATTTTACAAGAGAAATTGTTGCTGTCAGTTCGCACATTTCTTCAGGTTTATTTACCTTCTTTGTCATTTGTGGAAATGAAATTTATAAATTTGAATAAAATAGTTAAAATGATATATTTTTCACAGTCTCATAGTTGTGGATATTCTAAAACATGATTCCACTCACTCTTGTCGTACGTGGCTGATAGCCATTTCTATGAGCAACTTAAATATAATACATACATATCACTAATACTGTATGGATCATAGGGATGGAAATTCCTAACTGCTATCAGGTCAGTGTTACATTTGTAAGACCTAAATTGTGTGTTTGGGTGTGTGGGTGTGGGTGTGGGTGTGTGTGCTGAATTTGTTCTGTTGTTCTGTTTTTTTTAAGGATGGATGCAGATGGAGGGGATGGAGGTCTTGAGATTAAAATCGTTTCACCAGAACTTTACGACTCGGCCCGGGCAAAAATCGATGCCAACCTACGCTGGCTGTTTGCCAAAGCTTATGGTGAAGGTAAAGAGATTTTTGTGCGTTCTTACATTTTGCTCAGTGTGTGTGTGTGTGTGTGTGTGTGTGTGTGTGTGTGTGTGTGTGGGTATGTGTGTGGGTGTGTGTTTGTTGTGGAGAGAGCAAAAACATGAAAGGGAAGAGAGCTTGTTCCCAGATTGTAAGTCAGCAGTGGTCAGTTGTGTGTGAGGATTGTAGATGGCTTCAGGTCTAACCGAGTACCAGTCTTCATTGTGTGGGTGTGTCATTCATGTACTAACTACAGCAATAAAATGAAAATAATGCAAATGCTATGTAATCAATAATCAATATGAATGAAGCAATAGTAATGTTGATGTTGTTTGCTCTCTCATTATCTGTGGCTTAAGCAAAAACATTTGGCTTGGCAGCTAGGTGACACTGGTGTTATATAGCCTGTCTTTTTTTACCCCATGCACAACAAAAACTAGCGTGCTAAGGATTTAAAAACTGAGTAAAAACTTAAAAGCTACCAGTTTTGTGCTTATTTGGCACCATATTCATACTGTATCCAGATATCCTTACTTTGTTTCTGCACATGAAGTCTTTACTATTAATGAGTAAAACTATTCATCGTTGTAAGTTTCTAACACAACATCCCATTGTTATTGTCTTTACTCTTACTTCGGTAACTGAGCAGTAAAACCTGGGCAGTGAATTTTTTTTCTGCTACCGCCCTCTCCCACAGGAATTCTGATCAATCACACCTGCTTCCATAGAAAAATCAACAGTGAGAAGCAATGAGATAGTATTTAAATTATTGAGATAAGAAAAGAAACAATCAGATAATATTTGAAATATTGAGATAAGCAAAGAAACAATGAGATGGTATTTGAAATACTGAGAAAAGAAAAAATGAGGTAGTATTTGAAATATTGAGAAGAAAAGAAACAATGAGATAATATTTGAAATACTGAGAAAAGAAACAATGAGGTAGTATTTGAAATATTGAGATAAGCAAAGAAACAATGAGATAATATTAGAAATATTGAGAATTGGTGGAGGGGGGATTATACCAAGAGATTTTGGACAATTTAGAGAGAGCATACCAAAAGATTTTGGAAAACTTCATGCTTCCAACTTTGTGGGAACAGTTTGGGAAGGGCCCCTTCCTGTTCCAACATGACAGTGCACAAAACAGGGTCCATAAAGACATGGATGAGCAAGATTGGTGCGGAAGAACTTGACTGGCCTGTACAGAGTCCAGACCTCAACCCTAAGAGACCACCTTTGGGATGAATTAGAGCGGAGACTGCGAGCCAGGCCTTCTCGTCCAACATCAGTGTCTGACCCCACAGGTGCGCTTCTGGAAGAATGGTCAAAAATTCCCATAGACACACTATGAAACCTTGTGGAAAGCTCACCCAGAAGATTTGAAGCTGTTATATCTGCAAAGGGTGGGCCGACGCTATATTAAACGCTATGGATTACTAATGGGACATCACTTAAGTCGATATGCGTGTGAAGGCAGATGAGTGAATACTTTTGGCAATGTAGTGTATGTATATATGTGATATGATTCAATGTGATGGAGTGTTTTGTACCCATTAAGCTATGTGCTAACAGATCTTTGGGTGTACAAAAATTAAACTTGTTATTCATTAGTTCATTTTCAGAGGGAAATATGTCTCTATTAATTATGTTCCGACCTTAGAAACAATGTAACCGTTATTACAGAGACATCTTTAACGTTACTTCTTAGCTGATCAGGTTATGTTGGAGTTAGTTTCTGTTAAACTCTGTTGAACTTTTTCTCCATCAATAAATACATTTACTTTAAAATAGATGGATATAGGTGCATTTTTGATGGATAGCAAATAATCTATGTGAAAGCAGAATTAAGAGGAAGTCTATTTATATGGTTATCCATCAGTATCCCTAAGCGCCTTTCGCTTGGTGTAGAGTAGCTCCAGTTTAATCGTGCTACAGAAATAACAGCATTGGTATGACATCACTAATCCTTGTGTACAAAACACTGTGTGCATGTGTGCATCCACGTGTCTCAGTGATGTCAAATCCATTATACAGCCTGAAGTTTGTGGACACCTGCACATCACACGCATGTGTGGGTCTTTCCAGAACTATTGCCACCAAGTTAGAGGCACACAGTTGTACAGGAATATATAGGAGGTCTTGTTTTAACTATACCATTACAATCTCTTTCCTGTGAGATACCCAAGTGGATTCCAGAACGACAAACTAAGCCCCATGAAGACATTAATTATTACGTTTGGAGAGGAAGAACTCGAGTAACCTGCACACAACCCAGACTTCTACCCCACTGAGCACCTTTGGGAGTAATCATAGTGCAAAGTACGACCCCAGACTTCCACACCCAACATCAGTGTCTGGCTCTCATGGCTGAGTGGGAAAATTCTCACAGATCTGCTCCAAAATCTGGTGGAAAGTGTTTCAGTAATGGACTGATGGCCTGATATTTATTCCTCATCATCTACCTTATAACTGTGAATTTATCTTCATCTCTCAGTTATTGCCGATGTTGAGATTAAGGCATTGGTTTTAAGATATTGTGTGTGCTTCTGTCTATGGCTGTGGGTTTAGTGTGTGTGCTGCCCACTGACCCATCTTTGACCATTTAACGTTATTTATTAATAAGAGATGGTGCACTCAGAGTCACGTGTATGCAGGCATAGAGACTCTGTCATGTCTGATTGAAGGATAGATTTTTGGGTATCAATTTTAGATCATAAACTTCAGTTCATTCACTCATTGTTTAATCTGGAGTAATGTGGAGACTGTCTCTCCTTCTTAGGGTACGATGCCCGAGGCCAATCCTAGGAACGTCACTCCATTGTGTGCATTAGGTTGGGCGTACAGTAGCCCAACACATGCACACGAACACACATAATCCCCTCCCCCTCGTTCAGTTCTGGTTATCAGACCAGCCCTTCTCTGATTAATCCTCCTCACTGTCTAATCACATCTGACCCCAATTTCACCTGTGACCCTCCTGATGTTTGGAGAATTCACAAAAACGAATTTTGTCTCTTACAAAAATGTCCTCTTGATTTTGATATGCAGAAACACACTGAGAATAGAGAGAAACAATCAGAATGCTCACAGCTAGTTTGTGTGCTTTCTAATCGCCATGAATGAGAAGGAGGAGAATCTCCTTTCAAATTCAGTTATCCTGACCAGCTAAAATACCCACAATAGAGATTTACATTTTATAAGATTTATAAATACCCAAGAGTGGTGGCCTGGTGGTAGGGTGCTGGATTGCTGATCCCAAGGTCGGCGTTTCAAGCCCCACTATCAACGGGTTCTCACTGCTGTCCCCCAAATGCCGGCCATGTCTCTCACTGTCTGTGGTGGGAGGCATGTAAAAGAACCATGGCTGATTTTCGTCAAGAGTAGGCTGCATAGCCGTCAGCGTGTTTCTGCCCTGCGATGGCCTGGCGAGGTGTCTGGGGTGTACTCTGCCCTCGCCCAGAGTCGGCTGAGATGGGCGCCAGCCTCGCAACCCTAACTAGGATTAAGCAGTTCAGAAAATGACATGACATAAATACCCAAGAGGGAATTGAGGTTTTTATCACTAACCAGAAAGCAAAAAATAAAAATAAAAAATGATCAAGAAAACAAAGTCAGATTTAAACCTCCTCCAAAGATCTCTTGAAACAATAAATCAACCGGGCACAGATATTGAGAAGTTACCTCTCAGAACAGCCGACCATCTTCTGTGTAAAAACAAAAATAATACAATAAAAATAATAATAATGAAGTGAAGTGATTTGATTGTGAAAAGTGTGAGAAATTGGCAGATTTTGAAGTTGTGGAATGTTGATAATGCTTTATCAATTATGCTGATCCTGAAAAAAACAAGCTGAGTTTAGACGCTCAGGTTCTGTCTCATTTATCCCCACATCAGATGTGTTTTTTTGCTTTTTGTTTTACTATACAGTTTGCCCACATATCCACATATCCCCCACATGATCACTAACACAGACAGTCTATTCCTTATTATTCAACACTGAAGGAATTATCTGGAAAGCAAGACTAGCATGGCACTAATGCGGGTTTGTCATGTGTTTAATCTCATTACGTACTTGATTAGCTACTGGTCATAGTTAGCACTGAGCTTAGTAAAAATACTTTACCTAAACAAGGTTTAAGGTGTGCCACGTGGAGCGAACGTGATAGCATGAACTTATCTGTGTGAGTGGATTCAAAAGTGTCAATCACATTTTTAATTCCTGCCCATCTCTCTGTTGTCAGTACAACCCACCGTAATAAATTTACGGTAATTTCATACTTAAGTTAAGACTTAAGTTTTCAGTCAATCAATTCATTCATTCATTTGCCAACCCACTTAATTCTACTAGAGGTCACCTAGGGTCAATGTGGATTTTGTGATTAGTTTAATGTGCATGTGTTTGAACTGTGGAAGGAGACCAGAGTACCCAGAGGAAACCCTTGCAAGCACAGGAGGAACATGCCAACTCCACACAGAAACAGCCTTGTCGTGCTCGGGACTCGAACCCAAGACCTTCTTGCTGTGAGGCAGACATGCTTACCACCACACCACCATGCCTCTCGAGTCGCTTCAAAATATTTTAGATCATTTTTAGTTTCGCTGTTCAATCTGGCAGGTCATAACATTTCATAAATTTTTTTTTTATTATAACTTGAATTGTTGGGAATGTCATGAACGCCTCATGGTGTATACTGGAATGTAGTGGTGTTATGAGTTACTTTTTTATGCAGTTCTATTGTAACCTAACATCCTCCATCCACATAATTAAAATAAATAAATAAATAAAAAAGGGCAAGGGCCTGGATGGAGAGGGGGTCAGAAACAAAAAGAAAGACAAGGACAACACGGTCTCACTCGTGGGAGGTGGCTGTGGGAGGTGGTCCACCCACATTTCATTAGATGGTGTTATTATTATTATTATTATTATTTTATTTTATTTTTACAGAGCACCATACGTGAAATCATCAGCCTGATTTTGGGAGACTTATATGTAGTATTCTGATTGGCTGTTATGCACTGTTATGCTGATTGGCTGGTTGCTTTTTGGCACCTGACATGCCAACATCCAGGAATGTACACTGAGACTCTTTTTCTTTTTTTTCTTTTTTTTCTGAATCCACACCCAAATTACAATAAATTACAATTATCTATAGGGTTTAATTTGGGTTCTCTGGTTTCCCCCAACAGCATAAATACATGCACATTAGGCTAACTGGCTATTCCACAATTTTCCTAGGTGTATATGTTGTTTGTCTGAGAGAACAGATTCAGCAGTTGGTTTCATCATGGATATGAGAATAAACCCACCCACCAGTGCTCTTTCTTACTGTGATGAAATTAAAGACTGCAGTTCGTATTAGTCTTAGGTTATGTGGAGTAGTGACCATACATGTTCCTGTGAATGAACTGTAACTGTAGAAATGGTAATGTATTAAAACAAGTACTTCAACATAAATCTGTCCATCACATTCTGTTTCTCCCTCCTGTGTATTTACACTTTGTGTATTAGAAATGGACTTTAATATATAAGATGACTATTTTTAGCTGTATAATAATAATGTTCTTTTCCCTTCTTTCTCTTTGACAGTATTTATTCCCTCTTCTTCCTATTTATATCTTCGTGTCCTGATTGTTATTTTTTCCTTCTCTTTTTTTTCAGATCACGTCCCGGACGATTTGAGAGACCCGTTCTATGTGGATCAGTATGGTGTTGAGCATATTAAGCCGCCTGTACTGGAGCTGCTGCTCTCGGCTGAGCTCTACTCACGCGTGTGTGCCTTCCTCTCGCTGGGCGAGCAGACGACCACGCGCCACGCACACCATTTGGTCTTGCAGGTGCTTGCCCGTCAGTCCATCCATGTCCTGGAGCCTGATGGCACGCCTGTTACACACCACGACCTTGTCGCCACCCCCATCAGGATGGTAAGGGTGTTTGGATGCTGACCCTTGACCTTTTGCCAAAAGGATCTGTACATAATGATTGGTGTGTGTGTGAGCCTTGAAGAACTAGCTGGCTTCACGATTACCATCTGCTCCGACACTGCTGTGTGGGTGTTGCTTTGAGTAATTAGAGCTACACAATAGCCAACGTTTTTACTTTTACTAATACTAAAAAAATTGTATTTATCATGCAAAATTCTTAAAAGCAGGACTCAAATTCTGTATTAAGTGCATGTGAAAGATCCCTGTGGTAGAGCTGAACATTAATGACCAGATTTATTTTAATGAGCAGGTGGTAGAGAGTAGTGTGTGAGTAATATATCCTACACACTCAAACATGTGCATGAAAGCCAATGCAACCTTAAATAGAAACACATTTACTGTATGATTTTAGATTTTAGGCGGGTCTCGATTTTAGACTATTTTTGTTAGGTGCTTTTTTTTTGTTTTGTAATGTTACAAAAAAAAATGCATCAGACATACAAGGCTCATACGCACACAGCATGAGATAGTAACTTAAGGCGTGTGTTACACCTTAAAACTACACTGACCAGTGATACCTTCATTTCAGTGGTAGTGCAGTGGTGGCTTAGTGGTTAAGGCGATGGATTACTGATCCCAAGGTCAGCGGTTCAATCCCCACTATCACCACTGTTGGGCCCTTGAGCAAGACCCTTAACCCTCAATTGCTCGGTTG
>JAOUQZ010000019.1:1012614-1028310 GCA_028564935.1 Neosilurus hyrtlii
TGTTGTGTTTATATATGTGTTTTTCTTTATATATATATATATATATATATATATATATATATATATATATATATATATATATATATATATGCGTTCAACTATACAGTACTGGGGCAGTGGTAGGGTGCTGGTTTACTGATCCGAAGGTTGGGGGTTCCATTTTCACTGCACCATTTTCAGTTGTTACCGCTGTCTCCCAGTAGAGCTAACTGGGTTATCAAAGGTCAGCCATGTCTCTCACTGTAAGTGGTAAGAGGCATGTAAAAAACCATTGCTGTTGCTCATAAAGAGAACGCCACTGGGTTGCCGTCAGCGTGTTTCTGCCTTGTGATGGCCTGGTGAGCTATCCAGGGTGTACCCTTGCCCAGAGTCGGCTGTGATGGGTGCCATCCTCCCCGCGACCCTAATTAGGATTAAGGGGTTTGGAAAATGAATGAGGATATACAGTACTGTGCAAATTTTTGAGGCAAATGCAATGATATACTGTAGAGAAGAGATGCTGTATATTCACATTTAAATAAACAAATTACATATTTTTACATAAAAATTCTCTAAAGCACAGTAAACAGTAATAATAGAGATGTAGTAGTTTCAATTTGTGCAGGTTTACAGATTAATTGTCCCATCACTGTGCGGCTGAAGTGAAGGGCTGAGGGAGAAATGCAGAAGTAAACCAATTTTAGTTCTCAGTGTGTTCTTGTGTGGACGTTCAATGATGCGCCGATTAACAAGATCAACACATTTCAAACTCAGTGTCTCCGAATCATCCTCAGCATCAACCAGCCCCTAGGTTGAGAATGTTATCCACAGGCAGCTATCATTTGTGGAGCACTCAATCACAAGAGTACACTCCCCCATGTAGTGTGAGACCCTGAGAAATGCTTAAGCCAAGCTATCTGCAGCGGACGGCCAAGCTCCTTTCCAATGACATAGACAGGGGTAGAATTTAGCAAAACTAAGCTACTGGCCAATGGAACTAGCCTCCTCCATATTTACTGGTATCTTCTTTGCCTATTGGATTTGTCAGGTCACCAGCAGGTTGACTAATTTCACTTGCCCTACAGATTTTTGACTCTCCACGGTCCAGCGAACTAGTGTTAATTTCCACCTCAGCATAGAGCTTTCCAAGCAGGAGAGCCAAGCAATTGCGACCAGCAGAGATCTCTGGAGATCACAAATTAAAAATAACTTTCATTTCTCTGTACCAGGATAAGATAGAGACGACTAAGAGAGTTTTCACTCCCGCCACGTCCTTATATAGTGCAGGTGATTTTGTGTAAATGCAAACAGCTGAGTAGGAGATCATGTGATCCAAGAGTCAATAGTCAGGTGATCTTGAGCAGTGCAATTGTTGATGAAGGTGTAGTGTGAGTTCAGAGAGGGAGAACAGAGGGATAGTACCATAGTAGTTGCTAGACAAATGTAATTATGCCAAAATTTGAATGGAACAGGTCTGGAATAGACATTCGTTTGTTTTTAAAGTAGGGAAGGGGTGAATGTGTTGTAAAGAAATTGTGGTGTGTGTGTGTGTGTGTGTGTGTGTGTATTTAGCATTCAATCCTTATTTGAATTAGCATTAATATAAAAATACCACTTAAATACCACTTTCAGAACAGTGTAATAATGCAGGACTGAAAGAAAATTTTTAAATGTTGAAACTATTGTATGATTGCAAGACATGAAGGTTTACTCTCATAAAAGGGAGGTATACCTTCAGAATGTAATGCTCTGTAAGGTAAGTGTTTGTGTGTGTACTCTGATCTTTCTTTGTCATCACATGTTAAGGTACGTTACCGTAGAGACCATGTATCCAGCCGTATTTTTCCTCACCTGCCAGTGGTGGAGGATCTGATGAAAGACCTGTGTGATGGTGCCGCCTTGCTAACCATCGTCCATTACTACTGCCCTGAATACATGAGACTAGAGGGTACGCGCGCACACACACACACACACACACACACACACACACACACACACACACACACACACACACACACACACACACACATTTGATGACCATGGATTTTGGTGGGGTTGATATTATTAATAATGTAGCCTCAAACAAATTGAAGTGGCTGTCATACTTGCTATACCAATACTATCTAATGAAATGTCAGAATAAACCTGTTGAAATGAGACAACGCAAAGTCATCCAACATACAGTCCAGCAGCTCGTTTTAAGCATATTTATACATAACATACTCAACTGTGATACAGCAAGTGTTTTCTTATTGCCATTGAGATGCATATGTGACCCGCTCCAGCATAATATGGATTAAATCAAAAGGTTTTGAGTGTTTTGAGTAATAGCCAAAGTTGAAAATGTCATACCTGGACGAAATATCATATCGCCAAAAGTACATCCTTCAGATTATAGAAATGACCAAGTTCAAATATCCATAAACACAATCTATCCATGCTAAAATACTTGTCTAAGAAAGGGTTTCGTGTCCAAGTTGTTGTAAAACAATAGAAAAATCCACTTATTTTGATGATTTTCACAAATGCTTTTGTGGTTGCTTAGGGTATTTCCTTATTATCCATATTCACAACCAGAAAACTCTACCTACTTACAGAATCATAACCGTAAACCAATGAGAAGCCTCAAAACAGACATGACTTGGAGTAAATAGAACTCATCTGTTGCTAGGAGGACACTAGGAAGATCGCACTGATTGGTTGAGAGCCGGATTCATTTAGTGTATGGATGCTATGGAGTTTTTTAATTTGGAAAAGGGTTCTGCAACTGTAATTGCTATTTTCTCAGTTCTCAGACTCAAGTAGCATTTCCAAAGTGATCTAACTCATTCAAATTCCATGATATAATCATGTATTATACCTCAAGCAGATTAAATTCTCTTTCCAAATATATGAATATCTCAGTACAGTATGTCAAATTTCCTGCCTAATTCTTATTATGCTAGAGTGGGTCACATATATCGTAGAAGAGTTCCTCACTATAAACACTACCACGACAGGCACCACAGGTTTCCATTTAGACACTCATAAAGCCAATAAGAATCTCTCAGTCATGATTGGCAACAAAGTGTTACCACCTGACCACAAGTAAAGTAAAGAGTAAAGAGATCTTTATTGTCAACTGTTGCATGAACAATGAAAATCAGTTTAGCAGCAATTATAAAAAGTGCACAAAAGACAACTAAGATAACTACAGGATATATATGTGCATATACCTACATACACATATATACATGTACACATATACATCTATTCACATATACACACATACACAGAAGGGTGCATGAAATGTCAAAGGTGCATGTTATAGATGGGGTGAGAGGTAGAGCTTTTTAAAAGGTGCATGGATACCTGCTCTAAACATGAGTATCGCACTTAAACACACACTTAAACATGAGAATTGCACTTAAAGCGTAATATTGTACTGTCCAGGAAGATGGTCCGAATGATGGTTATTCAGTCAGTGTGTGTGACAGTGGTGGTGGAGTTGCACGTTTAACAGCTTGTGGATAAAAGCTGTTCTTGAGTCTGTTAGTTTTTGTTTTTAGAGTCCTGTACCTTTTTCCGGAGTCGACAAGGGAGAAAAGGGGGTGTCCAGGGTGTGTGGGGTCCCTGATAATCCCACTGGCTCTCCTCTGAAATCCAGTGTAAATGTCACTGAGGGGGGTAGTGTAGTTCCAATTACCCACTCTGCCGTTCTCACCACCTGCTGCAGGGCCTTCCTGTCCTCTGCAGTACAACTGTTGAATCACACTGTACAGCAGTAGGTCAGGAGGCTCTCGATGACGGAGCGTTTATCAGTAGGGGTCGGGGTAGGCGGGCTTGTTGGAGTTTTCTGAGGAAGTACATTCTGTGTTGTGCCTTCCCCACCTTGTGAGAGATGTTTGCGGTCCAGGTGAAGACAGCAGAGATGTGGACTCAAAGAAACTTGAAGTACTCCACCCTCTCTATCTCCTTTCCTTCAATATAGAGGACAGAGTGCTCAGTTTGTTTAGATCTCCTGAAATCCATTATCATCTCCTTTGTCTTGGATGTGTTAAGGTCCAGGTTATTGTTGTTGCACCATCGCCACAGATGCCGGATCTCCTTCCTGTAGGCTGGCTTGTCTTTATCTGTTATCAGACCTATGATGGTGGTGTTGTCTTTGAATTTGACGATGGTGTTGCTGGTGTGAATGGGTGAAGAGGGAAAAGTGGAGAAAAGAGGAGGGAGCTGGGGACACACCCCTGTGGTGTTCTGGTGTTCAGGATGAGAGTGAAGGATATGTGGTCTCCTATCCTGACGTTCTGAGCTCTGTTGCTAAGAAAGTCCAGGTGGACAGTGAGCTCCCTAGGTCCAGGTTGCCGAACTTCTGCACCAGTTTATGTGGTAGAACTATATTGAAAGTGGAGCTGAAGTCTACGAACAGCATCCTCACATAGGAGTTGCTGCTGTCCAAGTGTGTGAGGGCTGTGTGGAGGGCTGTATTGATGGCATCCTCTGTTGACCTGTTTACTCTGTATGTAAACCGATGTGGATCAAGGTCAGCAGAGATGGCAGCCTTGCTCTTACCTCACAGAGCTCAAACTCTGGATCTTCTTGCTCTGAGCTGGAAGTATGAACAACTAGACCACCATAACATTCTAGCAAAAATACCTTCATGAATGTAAATCAGGCAGTGAGTACGCTGCCCTGTGGCCGCACAACATCTAGAAAGGCGATCAAATCAGTCAATCACTACTTTATATATTCAAAATAAAAAAAATTTAATTGTTGGCCTGACAAAAGAGGTAATTAATTTGACCTGTTTCTTTCTTTTGTCCTCAGATATCTGTTTGAAGGAAGTTTTGTCGCTGTCTGACAGTGTGTATAACAATCAGCTGCTAAGGGAATTTTCCAGTCAGTATCTGAATAGCTGTTTGTATCTGCGAACTGAAGACTTGCTATATGCTCCAGCAGTGTTAAAGGTGGGAGTACACACACACACACTCACTCACTCACTCACACACACACATTTGTGTAATGTTACTACAGTAGCATACTGTACAACTCTCAAATTAACTTTAATGAACCCTTTCACATTTATTTGTAATCGCTTCTCTTTTTATCGTATACTGGCATCAGTACCTGCTTCGCTGGGTTTCACTGTCACATATGTTTATTTCACAGCAATGCTTTGTGACCTGAAGGCTCTGCTGCAGATTTTTGTGTTGCCTTACATGTTAAATAAGGGTGACTTATGATACATGTTGAAATAATAAATCAATTTATAACAGCCGATTATAGTGGAAACTGTCCTGTCATCTGGAGGGTAGCAGGAATTTTTCACTCATCGTGTCATCTGTGTTTGTGCTGGCAGCCGCCATTTTCTTATGATGATAGTTCTGCATTCTCATTCATCTCAAGATGCCTATGTTTACTAATATGGGTTATTGACAATCCTATATAGGCGTAAGTAAATGGTTTCAGAAATACATTGTGAACAATTCCATTTTATTTCCAAGAGCTTAACGTTTATTTAATGTTTGTTTAATATGCCTGGGCCTCTTTAATACATACATTCACTCCTCCTGTTCTTTCCCATGCACTATTCTTGGTTCACAACTTTCTAATTATAGCTTGCATTACCTACTTTGACTTCAAACTCATTATTTCTACCTCATATTTCTAATTTTTACTTCACAGTTCTTTTCTAATACCCTTCATTACCTACGTTTGGCTTGTATTTTCTACTTTTAGCTCAAAATCTCTATCCCACATTTATTACTTCCACCTCATATAACCTGACATTCACTACTTTTATGTTACATTAACTCACAGTCGTGGCTTCACCTTGTTTTTAATTGCTTTATTTTATAGGTTTTCAATCACTTACACACTGTAAGATCATTCTGACTGGTTGAGACGCAAACCAAGAATTACTTTCCAAATCTCATATTACGTACATACCCCGTCACAATTTTAGCACTTGTGGCAATAGAGGCTGTTGTGGTTTTACCAGATGCAGAAATGAAACTCTTTTAATTCCCTTCCCTGCAGCACAATGTGATGGTTTACATAGCAGAGCTGTTTTGGTGGTTTGAGGTGATGAGACCAGATTTTGTGAAACCCAAAGATCCACAAGATATCAAAGAAGGTAAAACACACCAATAATGAATTTTTGTACAAATACATTTTACTGTTTTTTGATATAAAGAACAAGTGAATTTTCTCCATATCAGAACCTCCGAATGCCCCCCCACCACACACAAAATAATTTTTGTGTATATCCTGTTATAACAAGCAGAAAATATATAACATGATTGTACTGTGAATTAAAATACTGCTGTCATTCATTTTAAGATTATGAGTGTATCATTTTGATTACGCCATTGGAAAGGAACTCATCATGAATGGCATAGAAATCATGTACTCTAGATTTATTCCAGTAAATCAATTCTACAGACTCAGTTTTTTGAGGTGTACAGAATTTTTTGGTTTATTGATTGATATCTGATTATTCCACTTTGTAGTGAGAGCCTTGGCACAGCCAAAGAGCGCTCGCCCCCTCATGATGGCTTCAAACTTTACAAAACGCAGTTTCTTAAGTTCCTCACCCTCAGTGGACTCCTTGGCGACAGGCCCTGTTAATGTCAGGTGTTACCGCCCCCTGGAGGAATCTGCATCTGTGTAAGTGTGTCTCTCATCTAGCTTGTGTTAGTTCAAGTAGTTTACCCTGCGATGTTCGTATTCACAAAACACCTAACCTTAACGCTAATTAAAGCTAATATCCAGTTTAGCATTTAGAAGTTTACGTGAGTTACAGTATTAGTACAAATTGTATTCATTTCACCATGATCAGCAAAACATTAAACAAACATATGAGATAGACGCTGTGTGTGTATAGTAGAAGCAATTTGTGTATAAGACAAGGTAGTGGATTGGGGCAAGATAATAAATTCAACCAATGGCAGAATCTGTTCAATTCATCTATTAGAGCTTCTGTAAGTTGAGTGACATTATTAAGAGTGTAGCTGAACACTTATATATATGTGTGTGTGTGTGTGTGTGTGTATTTGACACCCTAATGCGTCACGGTGTGCTGATTAGCTTTTAACCATCAGAAGTCGACCAATTAGAGCAAAGGCACATAGAGTGTAAAGAGCATAAATGGGAGGAGGAAGACAAACAGGTTGTCCATTTCTGGTCAAGAGCCACCAAAAGACTATAATATTTTTTAAAATAAAAAAAAAAATATTTCCCTCTGTGACTGTGCTTGGGGTTCAAGATCATCCAGCTGTAGTACATTTTTTATTGTTTTCTTGTCATACCTTTTATTTACACCTTGCTTAATTCAACTTTTTTGAAATTCAGCTCTAAATTTGGGCCATTTCATAGGATTTTATTTTATAATGGTATTGTTTTGTGTTTGATGTAATTTGTATGCACTGTATATGTTTTTTGCAGTAACAAAGCAAGCACCTCCTATCCGCTCCTTTCACTAAAACAGAGACAACAGAATCCCATCCAGGACGAGGACACAACGGGTAAATATCCATTTTTTGGTTTTTGTTTTTTTTTGATTGATGTAAACTCTTGCAAAGATACTATACATACAATAAGCACATTTAAGGGGTGACATGTTTTAAAAGATTATGTAATTCTGCTTGCACTACAGAGATTTACCAATGATTCATTTAGTCATTCATCTTCTGAACCGCTTAATACTAATTAGGGTCACGGAGAGGCTGGCGCCCATCTCAGCTGACTCTGGGCGAGGGCGGAGTACACCCTGGACAGCTCACCAGGCCATTGTAGGGCTACCAATGATTGCAATGCTAATAATTTATTAATCAATAACAACAGGTTTCTGTTTTGTTGTGCAAAGTTCTTAAATTTGTTACATTATAGAACCCACAATCATTCTCTCACCAGGATCACTATCCTTTAGTAAATAATAACCATCTTATTATCGAAACACAGTAGAATTTTCAAACTGAATTGATGTTGTTGGTTTGGTATAAGATGTTAAAATAAATCAGTTATTATTTACCAAAATATAGTAAAGGGGTATGAATGGTTGTATGTGTGTTAGCCCAGCAATGGCCTGGCGAGCTGTCCAGGGTGTACCCCGCCTTCGCCCAGAGTCGGCTGAGATTAGTGGCAACCTCCCCGCGACACTAATTAGGATTACACGGCTTAGGAAATGGATGGATGAATGGAATTGATCAGAAAGTGTCCATCATTATAGGATGTCCCAAGTGTGCAGAACACTTAACAATGCACTACTGGGACCACACGTGTACCTCTGTCTCTGTGTCACGTGACCCACATATTCTATGGTGATGTCACAAAGAGGGGCACAAATACCCTGGGACATCCCATCTGCAGAGCGTTACACATTACTTATAGTTTTTGTATAAAAGCAGTCTTGGTTGATAGTACCAGCTCATACACAGGGATTTATGTCGTAGATGCTCTGCATAGTTTCAGTTGAATAAGATAGCAATAATGAGAAGAAGATTAATTGGTGTATTGGTTAGCATGTCCGCTTCCCAGCAAGAAGGGTCTTGGCTCATGTACCCAAGCCCTGTTTCCACCCACAGACTAAAGATATGCCCATTAGGCTAATTGGCTGTTCCAAATTTTCCCCTAGGTGTGAGTGTGAATGGTTGTGTGTGTGTTAGCCCTGTGATGGACTGGCAAGCTGTTCAGAGTGTGCCCTGCCCGCACCCAGAGTCAGCTGAGATAGACTGTAGCCTTCCCGTGACCCTAGTAGGATTAATCAGTTTGGAAAATAAATGACTGAAGGAAATAATAATAGATCTGGTAATCTGGTAATGATTGGACTATTGTATTCCATACTTGTGTGTGTGTGTTTGTGTAGAGTTTAGGAACAGGTCTAGTTCTTTGTCACGCATGGATGGACATGGTCCTGGATCCCGGCTGGCCTGGATGGAGAGGCGACAAAGGTAAGAAGTCAGAGGTCGGAAATTCAAGTAAAGGAAAATATGACGATTAGGTTTCAACTTTGAGTCCAACATTTCTGTGTCTTTGACTTTATTCCTACAGACCAATTTCTCAGTTGGACATGGAGTGGGAGCGTGTGGGTGGTGACAACATCAGCTTAGCGCGCTCCATCAGCAAAGATAGTTTAGCTTCCAATGTCATCTCTGTAACCCCTCGTCATCATGTCAACGGCCAGCCTTCGCCAGGCACAGCACACAGCAATGATAGTGAGGAAAAGGAGGAAGAGCTCGTGGCCATTATAGGACCCCGGGGCATGGCTGGGTTCAGAGAGCCCCAGTCAGAGAGCTTCTTTCTAGAGCCACTGCAGCCGGCTCTTTTACGACCAAATAAGGAAAAAATCACAGTGGTCAGTAAACGAGAGGAAAGTGGTGAGGGACAGATCCAGAGACGAAGAGGGGGACGCTCACCTGTTGACCACACTGTAATAAACCAAAGTTTCATGACTATTGACACTGTGGAAGCAGAAAAAATAAACTCCATGCAGTCTGGTGGTTTCTTCCTGCATGGAAACTGTGAGCTTCCGAGACATGGAACACATGAGTGGGTGGGTGTAGCCTCAGAGACAGAGATTGAGAATGAAGAAGAGGAGGATGACATAGTAGATGAAGAGTTTGAAAGCTCTCTGATGGACCAAGATGCGAAATGCCAAGATCAGCGCCAGCAAGAACATGAGTCAGCAAAATTGTGCGAGGACGTGCGACTGTGTGAGCACGGAGACAAAGATGGCACCGGTGGCCGTTGTAGCCCGTGTCCGAGCTCAGTTTCTCAGACTAGCAGTGCCTCTAGCCGCATGACCAGCTTTGCAGAGAGAAAACTGCACCGCAACACTGTGCCTGATGCTTACAGCAGTGCTAGCAGCTCACATGCTACCACTCCTGATGGCTCTGAGAGTGGCACCTTGAGTCCTGATGTAAAAGGAGGTGTGGCCTCAGACCTTGTCCATCTGCGACTGCAGCTAGAGGATAAGCGACGGGCCATCGAGGCTCAAAAGAAGAAGGTGGAGGTGCTGGCAGCACGGCAAAGGCTTCAGCTGGGCAAAGCAGCTTTCCTTAATGTGGTTAAGAAGGGACGCAGCGATACACTGCCACATCCTGCCAAACTGGACTTGGTGTTGATGAAAGGGAAAGAACTGACGAAAGATGACATGGAGGTGTTGAGGGGCCAGAGCAAGCAAGCTGAGGAAAATTCAGGGTCAAGAAAAGTGTGGGAGAAGCCACCTGCAGTCACTGCTGCATTAGAAGGGGATAATCACGTGGGTGAAGTGGTGGATGAGGAGGACATGGGTGAAGATTTAGACCTGAGTGACTGTAGCCGCTCTATTGAAGTCTTGAATGATGCGATTGGTGCAATCCAGCAGCAGATGATGCACCTGTCTGTCCAGCAGGAGTTGCTCATGAAACAAACCATGAAGTCTCCAGTGCAGGAATACGTGATGAAACCACAATCTCCCGAGGCTAAGCCCCGATCTTCTATGCAGTTCTTAGAGATGTCTACTGCGACGCGACGACCCCCCAAGTTAAGTTCGTCCCGAAGCACTCGAACCAAACCTTCAGAGCTTAAACTTAGTAGGGAAAATAGCACCCGTTCAAGTTCAAAGGTCAGTGCCCGAACACCTACTACTGATTCCAGAACATCTCCAGAGTGCAGGACACCACAAGTAGAGAACAAAGAAGAAAATGGGACCAAGTCAGTGGGGCGCACCTCTGGCAGGGGCGTGGCACGAAATACCACATTCCGTCTCCACGACTCTGGGAGCCTAAAGATTGAGGGTCCAGAGTTGCCCAAACTAGAATCACCAGCAGTGGAAGAGAAAAGTGGTTCTGGAAAGGAAACCACTGTGGATCAGTGTGAAGAGAAGAAAGCTCAGCTGATTGAGGTAGACCTGTCTGACCTGACGGATGCCCCTGACTCTGGGGAGCAAAAGTCAGGATTGGGCTTTTTCTTCAAGGTAACAACCATAGGACTTCCTGTTGTTTAGTTTCTTAATTTTTTTTATTTGTTTTAATAAAATGGAAATGCTAGCAAGTGTTTATATTTGAAGTGGTGCAAAAAAGTTAAAATTTATAAAATGAGGTATGTTAATGAAAACGAAAAGTGTGAGCGTATTTAAGTCTCTAAGTGATTAAATGCTTTTCACACAGTACAGTTCAGTGGAAATGTTTGAGTCACTCTTGATCACTGAAGGAAAGAAGAAAGATAATCCTTTATGTGGGCAGTGGTGGCTCAGTGGTTAAGACTCTGGGTTAGTGATCAGAAGGTTGGGTGTTCAAGCCCTGGCACCACCGACCTGCCTGTGAGCAAAGCCCTCAACCCTCAGCTGCTCACATGTATGAATGGGATAAAATGTAAGTTGCTCTGGAATAATCTGCCAAACGGAATAATAAACTAGAAGTTCTCCTAGAGAAGTGGAGTGCTGTGAGGGGCAATTAATCCAAGCCTGTATAGTCCACTTGTACGTGTTTTGTTTATCTTTCCAGACTCGTTTATTCCTGCATGGAAAGTGGTGACAATGACTGCGAGAACTAAGAGCTTATGTTGCGCTACCACATAAATCGAGTCATCCATGGAATTCTGGGAGGGCTACCGCGCCCAACCAAATATTGACTTTAGCATCCAGGCGGGAAAGCACAATTAGTGTCACTGTGGTCGCTTCACAGCAATACATTTTTACTTAGTAATATGTTGTATAGATTGGGACCAAAGCTATGATAGTTGCCTAAATTACTGCTTATGTTTGTTTTTTTTTAAGAAAAACTAACATTCAAAAAAGTCCTTGAGAAACCATTTAGTGTTTTTTTAGAGGTCAGTACCAAATACCCAAAATGGTTAACCAGTACCTGATATTGGATTGTAAATTATATAATATATTATCTGAAATACCTTGCTATAACTCAGCTACTCAACTTACAAACACCAAATCTACAGCGAAACAAACAAAAAAATAATTAAATACAACCTCAATTCCAAAAAAAATCAGGACGCTCTGTAAAATATAAATAAAATCATTCTCGACTCCTGGTTAAGGATGGCTGTGGCATCAACCTGGATTCGAATCTCCGGGTTGATAGTCGATAAGCCACTCGGGAGCGATCAGTAACATGACTGAATATAAAAAGAGCATCTGGGCAGATGTTACAGAGACCACACATGATGATTAATGAGCATGAGTATCTGTATGATTCTCTCACATTGGCTGATTAAATAACTGTCAAGATAAATGTGAAGGTAAACAGATGTTTCTGAAAAAGTGGACACTGAGTGTGTGTGTATGTGTGTGTAGGATGATCAGAAGGCCGCGGATGAGCTTGCTAAGAAGCGCGCTGCGTTTTTGCTAAAGCAACAGAAGAAGGCTGAGGAAGCCCGTCTTCGCAAGCAGCAGCTGGAGGCAGAGTCAGAGCTGAAACGTGATGAGGCCAGGTACGTTTGTGTTTGTCCTCTGAATTTGACAAAAATTAACAAATGGCTTTCTAATTCACCTCATATTTTAATTAGTTCAGTTTAATTGTTAGTACATGTGTGTATGTTTATATTTTAGGCGTAAGGCAGAGGAGGACCGCATGCGTAAGGAGGAGGAAAAGACACGCAGGGAGCTCATCAAGCAGGAATATCTGCGGAGAAAACAACAGGAACTGATGGAAGAACAGGGAATGGTCAAGCCCCGCCCCCATCGCAGGAGACCCCGCCCCAAATCACTTCATCGCGGCCAATCTGCCACCATCACCCGTATGACAGTTTACTCTCTACGCTGGATATGACACACGATATCCAAAATGGAAGATGGTGTAAAAAGTGATTAACACATTTCTGATAACACTTTCACGATTCTCTCTCTCTCTCTCTCTCTCTCTCTCTCCCTCTGTTTCTTTCTCTGTGTTTCTTTCTCTCTGTGTCTTTGTAGCTGTAAGCTTATGTGCTGCCCCATCTGGCTCCTCTCTTTCTTTGGCATCTGCTGTTACTGAAACTGACAGCGTCACCTCTGGAGGAGGTTCGCAAAGGTCAGTGTGTGTGTGTGTGTGTGTGTGTGTGTGTGTGTGTGTGTGTGTGTGTGTGTGTGTGTGTGTGTGGGAGAAGGATGCTGGTCGTCTCAGTACTGTAAGAAAGAGTAAGAAATATGATGAAGAGCATTCATGTGAAGATTGAGTGTGTATAATCATTTGTGATTGACTTGTGGTAGAAGAACACAACTGTGTGTGTGTGTGTGTGTGTGTGTGTGTGTGTGTGTGTGTGTGTGTGTGTGTGTGTGTGTGTGTATATATATATGTGTGTGTGTGTGTGTGTGTGTATATGTGTGTGTGTGTATATATATATATGTGTGTGTGTATATATATGTGTGTGTGTGTATATATATGTGTGTGTATATATATATGTGTGTGTGTGTGTGTGTGTGTGTGTGTATGTGTGTGTATATATGTGTGTGTGTGTATATATGTGTGTGTGTATGTGTGTATATATATGTGTGTGTATATATATATATATGTGTGTATATATATATATGTGTGGGTGTGTGTGTGTATATATATATGTGTGTGTGTGTATATATATGTGTGTATATATATATATATATATGTGTGTGTATATATATATGTGTGGGTGTGTGTGTGTATATATATATGTGTGTGTATATATATGTGTGTGTGTGTATATATGTGTGTGCGTGTGTGTGTGTATATATGTGTGTGTGTGTGTATAATGTAATTAATATGTAATAAATATGAATATTTTAAATCTTTATAATTTAAATAATTGATTATATTTTCTGCGATGGCCTGGCGAGCTGTCCACGGTGTACTCTGCCCTCGGCCGGAGTTGGCTGAGATGGGCGCCAGCCTCCCTGCAACCCTAATTAGAAATAAGCAGTTCAGAAAATTAATGAATGAATAAATGAATAATTATATTTTGAGTCTCTTCAATTATTTAATGATTTAGTATATTTTTTCTAATGTTTATTGAATTTAATTAAATAGAGTCATATAATTATCAATATGATATAATAATAATATTAATAATAATAATAATAATAATAATAATAATAATAATAATAATAAATAATAATAATATAATTACAACTAACAAAATATATATACAATCAATTTTTACTTTGAATTATTAATTTGCCGGGTGTACATAATTAATCATTTTAAAATAATAATAATAAAAATGAATAATGAAATAAAAAAATCTAACGATTTGGTCCAGGCGAGAAGACACCAGTTTCCCTAGTAACGAAGGAGGAGTTTGAACTCTGGCTCATGACGACATGGACGGAAATGCGGAACCAGGAAGCTATGTAGTGATGATTTGGGGCGTTTTTTAAAATCCCTACCTGTTTTCGGATCAATCTCGCCTCCTGCGCAAGTCATAGAGTTGCTCCGATTGGACAATTTCGCTATTGAGAAACTCTTAGCCTATCATGGCTTCTAGAGTAGGGATCACTACTAACCAATCGTAGAACGGAAGGCGGAACTTGAAGGAATATGGGTGGGGAATGGTATCGCCTTGTGTTTTCGGACTGTGTCGTTATTTGGTTGTAACTTGAATTGTTGTGGGAGAAATAGAAACATTTCCTGTTGTGGGAAAACAGGAGTTTTGACAGAAGGGAAGGAAGAAAGAAAGGTAAATAATATCGTGGCAAGTATTTTTCCAGGCTGTAAGTGATGATTTAAAGGGAGAGAAAGGCTACTGGAGTGATGTATTGATGTGGACTATTGATTACTCATATGAATCAGTTTCCATGGCAACATATGTATTTATCTGTATTTTATAGCAAGTATTACTGTTAAATTCTGTTGACGATGGTTTCTTTCTTTGTGTTTTTCTTGGGCAGGTTGCTTGCTGGGGTGGGAGATGCATGGAGAAGGTGGAGATGCTTGTGATGCCATGGCCTCATGATCAGCCATGCACATTAATCTGGACCTGATTATTTTTCCACTGCTGCACTGGTACCTTTCCAGCAATTCAAAATGATGCAACACTCATGCTTCCGTGCCCTGATCACGCCATGAACCCCTGATCTCAGAAGTGTTTCATAGTATTCACCTGCACGCCCTGTTAAAACCCCCTGTCTAGTCGGTCACAATGTCACTGGCTGAGCAGTCGCAGAAATGGTTCCCCACGCACGTTCAGGTGACGGTCCTCCAAGCCGCAAACCTCCAGGCGAAGGGGAAGAACGGCACCAACGATGCCTACACGATCATCCAGCTCGGGAAAGAGAAATACTCGACATCAGTGGCGGAGAAGACGCTGAGTCCCATGTGGAGAGAGGAGGCTTCGTTCGAGCTGCCGGGGCTGCTAGTGGAGGGCAACCCCGAGGTTTACGAACTGTGTCTGATCATCATGCACAGGTCTTTGGTTGGGATGGACAAATTTCTGGGCCAGAAAAGCATCAACCTGAATGAGGTGTTTGACAACAAGGAACGGAAGAAGATCAAGTAAGTGAAATTGATTTGGTACTGTAACTTTTAATGGATCTAAAAAAAAAAGATAAGTTCTTTAATGAAGAATAAATTGTATTGGTTGGGGTGGTGTGGTGTGGTTCAGGACGGGATTGGAAAAATGATTAACTTCAGAGAGGTAACAGTAACTCTACTCTTAAGCTCTCAAAAGTTTTGCGGCGCCTCCAGAGTCAGTGCTGTGGAACAAAGGGTAAGTTTCCACCCGAGGAACATTTTCATGACTTTTCATGGGACCTCTTTTTATAGCTGATAAAGCGGAACAGAATGGTAACGTTGG
>JAOUQZ010000019.1:1036026-1052079 GCA_028564935.1 Neosilurus hyrtlii
AGAGTCGGCTGAGATGGGCACCAGCCTCCCCGCGACCCTAATTAGGAATAAGCGGTTCAGAAAATGAATGAATGAATCACCGGGTACGTTTTTTTTTTTTTTTATGGAATGTGAAGAGGACACCCTCACACATTTTAGTACCGGCACATGTAGGTGCTCCACAGAAATTGACATGCAGTACAACACATTCATACTCTTTTTACAACTGTCTTATTGATAAATAGATAATTTAGTGAAGTAACAATGTGCTGTTTTATTTTTATGGAAAATTTGCAAAGTGAAATAGATTTAGAAATACATTTACTCACTCAGTGGTGGAATTTAGCAAAATTAAGCTACTGGCCATCAGGACTAGTGAAATTATTAAACTACTAGCCCTCCTTTATATTTACTGGTCAGGAACACTGTATCTTCTTTGCCTGTTGGATCTGTCAGGTCACCAGCAGGGTGACTTGCTAGCTAATTTCACTCGCCCTACAGATTTTTTACACGCCACGGGCCAGCGGACTGGTGTTAATTTCCACCCCTTCGTGGATTTCTTGGCTTTACCCATTCGCCAATTTATGAAGTGTTACCACAGTTGCATGGCTGGGCCAGTCACACTCATATTCACACCAAGTGGCAATTTGGAATAGCCACTTAGCGTTATGTGCATGTCTTTGTACTGTAGGAGGAAACCCAAACATCTGGAGCTAACCAACGTACATGCAAGAACATACAAACTGCACACAGAAACGCTCTCACCGGGCACGTGGCTCAACCCCAAAATCTTCTGACTGTGAGGCGAGTGTGCTAACCACTGTGCTACTTTGCCACCTAAACATAAACACCGAATAATACAATTACAAATGTAAACATATAAGCTATTTTATGATTAAAGCACAACAAAACAAGTAAACAAGGAACTCTCTAATATCCCTCTCCTTCCTCGTCCTTTGGATTGCATCGCACATGCCAAATATATCACATGCTAAAGTGAGTGTTTATTGTATGGCTCTCATTTCCATGAGGTTTAAAATTCACTTTTTCTGTTTCGCTTACCTCAGCAAATTCACTCCTATTTCACCCAAACAAAGAGAATCTGATCTCCATTCAACTTAAATGATCTCAAAGTAAAATTTGCTGCAAGTGACATGTCATTAAATGGATCATATCATATTACCTGTCATCCTCTGAACACTGAAGACACCCCTCATCATCCCTCAGAGATTCTTCAATGTCAGCTCACATTTGCTGAGGATATACAAACACAGTATAACAATGTTATTGTCCCAGTACTAGGGCTAGGTTAAAATTATTTAAAATGTATTAATTTTTTTTCTGATCCAGATCAATTTTTTTTTATTAAAAATTTCTATATTGATTTATTTTATTTAAAGTTTGATTTCTTTTATTAAGATTATGAATTAGCAAGAAATGTGTTCTTGTTATAGACAAGCAACCCAGTTTCAATAGGCTGGTAGAGCGGCACCATTCAACATCATTATAAAATAAATCCATAAAGAACCAGCACTGCTAGAGTGTTAAAAATAAGTGTATCCTATGCTTCTCATAGGATGCAATAAAGACATGAATATGGAATGATGCTGAAATGTGTTCAACTCTAATGTTCACTGTCACCGTCCGGAGACTCTGTATTAAACCATGGCACACCTTTACCTTCTGTCACAGTTAATTATTCATATCAAATAACATTCATTATCTTTGGTGGAGGTGTTGTAATCATTGGTGTTTGAGTCTATTTGTTTGTCTGTGAACAAAATCCTGACCACATCCATGCATGAATTTTCACCAAACATGGAGGGTACACTACCCTACCTGAGTCCCAGAGATGACCTGATTTTGAAACGTCTTAGGTCAGAGGTGACGGTCAGAGCAAGGACACAAATGTTTTGAAGATAGAATGCTTATAACTTAGAAAAAATGCAGATAGATATGCTGTTACTGTGGCACACTAAGAGAAAATCCTGTAGACCAATGTACTAATGTTGTTTTGATTTGGTTTTCCGTGCATACACTGTTGCCGGGTGGGTCAAAGAAAATACAATGGCGGGTCTTGTGAAAAACCCAACAACGGACTCAGAACAAATTAACAAGCTTGGATAAAGCTGCTTTAGAGGGATATCATGATAAACTGGTTGTTGCTGGAAAGAAACTTTCTGATCCAAACAGCATCTCTCATAAAAACAGAAGTTTAATAGGATAAATGACTGAATGTGAATTTCTGGATATTTACATCTAGCCTGTATGATACAGTACACTGGATTTTACACACAAAAATTGCTGAAAGCCTACAAATCTTTGGATGGATATATTTGTCACCACTCTGGCCACGTTCAGGAGGTTTTATATCATCGACTTTCAAAAGAATCATCAACCTGTTAAACTAATCTCACTAGACAAAAAGTTAGGATATGTACTGTATAAGCACTCACTGCACATGTGAGGTGAGGTAATTAGAGTTAAATGATTAACGGTGCATTCTGTTATCGATTCTCTATCACTTAATCATTCAAATTTAAATACACAAATAAAAACGTACTCACCTCATGGAATGTATTAATCACTAGTAGGCTTTAATGTCTGGAAAAAAGTACCACTGTTTCTTTAAGTATTGTTAGAGACGATAGCTCTTTTAAAAAATCCTCCTGAAAGCGTGAGTTAACGCGTCGTGAAATTTAAGGCTCATTTAGGCCTGGCCTATTGAAAGTCCTTTGCCAGTTTAATTTTCTGCTGCAGTCCTTAAAAAAAAAATTAAAAGCGGATGAACCGTTAACTTAAACAGCAATGAATAGCAATAATAATATTTGGTAATCCATGTGTGAACTGAACACAGTGACTCATTTGTTCTATTTTGTCTACCTGAAGAATCTGATTCACTGGTTCAGCTGACCGGTGACAACACCGATAAATGGGTCTTTAAGGTCCAAATGTGAGAGTACACTTCCCTCTGTCAACAATCTTTTTTTTTGTGTCAGCCTCCGCTAAAAGTACCTTTATCTCACCTTCTATTTATTTTGTTTCCTGATAATTTACAGTAATAGCTTACACAGTGCTTTCTGTTTATTAGCTTATAGTCACAGTCTGCATAAATTGGGGAGTGTTTCATATAAATTACATATAAGATAGTAGAGGGCACAAGGTTTAATGCAGCTGAAGCAGATTTATCATTTGTACTCGAATCACTGCCTGTTTCTACACCATGTGCATGAATAATGGCTACTGTGTCACAAACATCCATAAAGTTTGTTTGGATAAAGTCGGGAGTCCAGTAATGATGAACCTTTTGTTGAATTGTATTAAGAAATAACCCCCCCCCCCCCCCCCCCCCCCTCCAAATAAATACCCACCACTGAATAGTACCGTGTGTGTCGATCCAGTGGTCTCTGCAGATTCTAAAAGGCTTATGGAACTGCAGTATTCAATGGTTCATTGTGTCTATATTGTGTCTAATGAGTAAGTCTTTGTTTTGTTTTTTTGTTTTTTCAGAGTTGGTGTGTGTTTACATGTGTGTGTATTTATAAGTGGTTGGTTGTGGTCTTGTTTCTGCAGCTGCAGTATATCTAGACTGCCGGACTCTTTGAACAGTGCAGACATCACCATGGACAACATGACAGGTAACACAAAAACACACATACACAGTTATTTCCATATGATCCAGCTGTTTGGGAGAGGGAGTGCCATGGAGTCAGTGCTGTAGCTTGTATGTTGGTCCTTTCTGTTTTCTTATCATTCAGTACTCCTGGTTTTCTCTGTTGTTTAGCTTCCACGTTCCCCGGGCAGAAGATGTCTCCCACCAAAGCCATGACAATGAAGGACTATGAGAATGTAAGCATTACTTCAGTCATTATTGATAATAGTTCATTCTGATGTTTTCTTTTGTACTTTTTATGATGCAACTTGCATTTACAGTCCCGTCCATCAGTGTTTTTTAAACCTGACCCTGGCTCACTGCCACACCACAGATTTTTGATTTTTTTTTTTTTGCTCCCAACTTATTTGACTCAACTTATCAGTTAATTAGCACTTCTGATCTAGATTGATTTAGAACAGTTATTGGAAGGAAAACACCTTTCAGTGATGGTAAGTTACACACACACACACACACACACACACACACACACACACACGTGTTTTTTTTTTTTTGTTTGTTTGTTTTTTTTGGCAAGATTGCTCAGCCTTAATGATGAGGTGACATCCTTGGGGCAAACATCTTTTTTGTTTGTTTGTTTTCTTTCTTTCTTTCTTTCTTTCTTATGACTAAACTAAGTAATATTCATAACGCCAAATTTGAGTTGACCATTAAAACGCACCACAATTGCATGTGTAAGAATCTCAGATTGTACAGCATGGAAAATTTATTCTTTCTTGATGCAGGGCAAAAATCCTCCACAGCGATGTGTTTGCACTAGAAATGCAGCACTTGCATTTGGTCTCCATTAGCTCACTTTTCCTAAAACCCACAATAACTAGACTTTTTCAGAATGTTCTTTTTGTTTCTCAGGGTTAATGATTGAGCTGTTTGGTTTCTCCTAAAGAGTGTGTTGGCCTGTGCTTGCTTGTCCATTGAAGGCACTGTTGAAAGACACACAGACACACACACACACACACACACGGCCAGGTACTAGGCTTTCAGATTACCCTCTTGTTCTAATGGTACCCTCATTATTCATGGTTATTCAATTATTACAGTTATTTTTAATTATTATTACAATTACTGTAGCCCTGATAAACACCAGATAAAACAAACAAGAACAAATACATCGATGGGGATTAATGTTTTTTATATTAAGCAAAATAAATAAGTGATTGTTGTTTCGGTGTGACCCCCATCTTGTGCCATCTACCTTGTCATGGTGATGGGGCTTGTGTGTCTCAGAGGCTCTGAAAGTTATACCCTAGGGGGCCTTATAGGCCCCTGGCAGGTTTAACCAAACTTGGCAGGTTTCAGGTGAGAATCCAGATGAAATGACGACACCTGGTCCTCCAGGTTGGGGGTTGGGCATGGTGCTAACAACTCCACCACTTAAAAATTCTATCAAGTTATAGAAACTCTTTTTTTCCCCCCTCTCTTGTAGCAAATTACAGCTCTGAAAAAAGAAAACTTCAACTTGAAGCTGAGGATCTACTTCCTGGAGGAGCATGTGCAGCAAAAATGTGACGATTCTACAGAAGAAATTTACAAAACGGTGACAAGCACACGCACACACACACGCAAAACAATAGTCCTTTCTGTTCTGTCTACCAGACCATAACCAGATAAATAAAAAATATATTAATGCTCTAATCCATGTGTGTGTGTCTTTGTTCCTGTGTTGTCTGTGTGGCATTGTGTAGAACATTGAGTTAAAAGTGGAGGTGGAATCTATGAAGCGAGACCTTGCTGAGAAACAGGAACTGCTTGTGTCTGCATCGTAAGTCCTGCTCCATCATCCTGTCAATCAGAGCAGTAGTTATCCACTCAGGAATTCATCATTATTTCTAGGCCACTTCAGTGACATTTTTAACTAATGAATTGATGGGAACATTGATGGGTCTGAGATAGACATGTTTGTTTGAAATAATTGTGTGTGTGTGTCTGTGTGTGTGCCTAGGAAAGCGCTAGAGAGTTTGGCAAACAGAGATTCAGGAGAAGGCCTGAGGGAACGCGCTCAGAGAGAGATGGATGCACTCAGAGAAGCGTGTAATGCCAGGATCAGAGAACTGGAAGAGGTATACACACTCACACATACACACACTCACACAATGAGTAATGTTAGCTTTATAAATGTCTTTTTCATTATATAATCACAACAAATGCAAGGAAACAGTTTTTCAAGTATACTAGTGGAATGTAAAGCCAGTCAGTTTATTTTAAATATAAATATTTTAGATTATTTTATCCACCCATCAAGTAAGGTCTGCCACCCGCATCTTTATAAACCGACCATGCATCCTGAGGGAAAGCTCTATCCGCCCCTTTGTACGTCCCAATTCAAATACGCCCATGATGGCAAGGGATTGCTGTAAGCGATGCATCATATGCCATCCCTTTCTGTGAGCCCAGCCAATTAGCTCCTCTGCTGTGCACCTGGCTGTGTACATGCCTCAACCTGGATTCGAAGTTTTTATCTGCAGGATGATAGTCATGCACATTGACGATGCACCACTTGGGAGCCCATTTAAGATGACTTTTGATTTTTTTTTGTAGTCTCTGCGATCTGCAGAGGAGGAGGTAGAGAAGATGGCATCCATAGCTGAGCAAGAGAAGCTGAGGAATCTAGGTTTGGAGAAAGAACTTGAAGCTGTAGGCCGATCAGGACCGTCGCGTGATGCCGGCTCTACCCCAGAGCAGCACCACAAACTCCAGCAGGCTCTGCAGGAGAAAGAACGGTGAGTGAAATCACAAACCCTCATGTCTTCAGGTTTTACAAGTGTACTTAACTAACACTATAGATTGCTGAGAACACAAATATACAAGTGGGTTGGTTATAAAAATTATTGTTAACATGGGCCCTATTTTTTTAGGGTCCAGATTTTTACCAGGGACAATTATTCCTCCCCATTTGCCCGCTTACAGTTTACTACTCAAAATGTTGCTCAAAATGCCTAACAGTGGGAGGTTTAGTAAACTTTAAAAGTGTAAATTATATGTTTCATACTTGACTAATTTGTTAATTTCAAATCATGGTTATGTATATTAAATGGAACCTTCATGGTATGTTATTATTGTTATTATTATTACTATTGTGATATCGGATATTGCAATGGAGACTGAGTAGAGTTTTTGTCAAAGACATATTCTGTTAAAAAGTCAACGATATCTTGTATAATAAAAACTTGATCACAAGCTATTTTTTCTGATTTGAATTTTTATTGGATTCTAATAATATTATTGGCTAGTATTTAGTAGTAATACTGCTAGCTAATAGCATATTGATTTGAAATTCCGTCCCTGCATCTGTGTCAAAATAAAGCACTTGTCACTACTGACAGATTCATAATTTTATTATTAGCAACTGACAGAATGGAAAGGATCCTTACTGAGATACACACCAGTGTCCGTTTACTTCAGTAACTGTGAAGGTCAAGGTTTCTTCCTCATAGCGTCTGAGGGATTTTTTCCTAGGCATTGTCACCACATGCTTGCTCATTAGGGATGTCTGGGGTTAATGCATAAAATCATAATCATACAAATAAGTAGCTTTTTTGATCATTTCCAGTAGTGATTCAAAATCCTGTGCTTATGAAAGTTTAAAGAGGATTGTGTTACATTTACTGTGTTTTTCTGAATGTGTTGGTGTTTTGGAGTTACGATTAAATCACAATGCTTCTATCTTCTGTAGTGTGATTGAGAGCCTCAAGGAATCCATCAAAAACCAGGACGCTCTGATTGGAGAGCTTCGGGGGAAGGGCCAGGACCAGCCTATCGCAGAAAAGATAGCTCAGCTCAACTCTCTAATTGGCCAAAAGGATGCAGAAGTACAGGTGAGTTATTTGTATTTGCATTTAAAATTCATTAATAAATTTTAAATGAATTTAATATGCATTATGTTTTTAATATACTCTGGTACACTATGTAAATAAACATACACTCCATTTAAAAAAAATTAAATAAAAAAATAAGGCTTGCTCACCCCAACACAAAAACTGTGCTCATGTTTTGCTGTTTGCTTCTGCAGGCTCTAAAAGAAGAGTTAGATCGTGAGAAAGAAAAGGCAGAAAAGGAAAGCAAGGTGAGAGAGATGTTGTGTGTGCAGTTTAAATCAAAGATTTGTTTCAAACCGCGATAATAAACATTAGGTCATTCTTTTTTTTATTCTTTGTTTGGCGGATTTCTATTATGTAAACCTGAGACAGGGAGAAAACCCCATTTTTTATGTATGCATATTAAAAACAGAGTTAAACAGAACGGATTTCTCACTTGTCCTACAGGAGAGCTAAGGCTCTTTCTGAATGTATACTTGGGTTTAAAGACAGGGATTAGATTAGAGTGCGTGTGTTCTTTCCTGAGTGTGTCATTAGATGTTGTGTCATCACTGGATTTTGTGTGCATGTGTGTTTGGATTAGAGGCTTTATTCCACTGTACAGCTTTAGTGTTTTGCATTTGTGGTGACCGTGTGCTTGCTGCGCAGTGTCGGTGGTTGTTTGGCAAATGTGGACATTTACAGCCTGCCATGGTTCTGGCCCATGTTTTGGGGTGCAGTCTTCATCGAGACAGGAGCAGCAAATTTTTTTGTAGGAGGTGCATGTTTCTTCTGGAGAGTGTGGTGTGGTGTGACATCGCCATCAAAGACCTGCAGAGAACTCACAGTGCACAGCTGCAACGGCTGCAGTGAGAGACATCTAGACTGAGTGTGCTTATAATAAAGAAGTACTGGTGGAATAATTTGCAAGAACAGGATTGGTGCAAACAGAGTGAAATGGAGTTTCAGATCCGATCAACATGTAACCACGGTGTTCAAAAACTGCAGAAACAAATGTGTAAGGAAAGTGAGTCACAACAGTCCCAGAATTATGCAAAACGCAGAGACTGGTCAAAACGGCAGCAGAATAAATCACAGCAGTGGGTGATGGGAGGAGATACAGGGACCAAACGTCCTGGACCAGAGATCAGTATTTCAATGGGGAGCAAAGCCCAGCATCAGAAAATTAATCGCAGTGCTTCACTCAGTTGTGGACGGAGTCTATTACCTCAAAATTCTAGGGTGCCAAGGATTAAATCAGAAAGTATTCCTATGCCAAACCCTACTCAGACCATTGTCACAACCCCACCTCTGAAGCAGGCACATCCATTCAGATGCTCATTATTTTCTTTGGGTGATTTACTGCAGTTGCTACGGGGCGTTAGGCCTCGCCCACTTCCACGGACTGTGGGCACTAGAATTCCTATCCAGATGAAACCAAATGGTGTGTTTGGACATGACAGAATGGGTAAGGCCATTCTAGTGAGGGTGGAGGAAACTATGCGAGAGCTGGATGAAGAGTTTAATGATGAATATCTGTCTCTTAAAGTAGAGGTACACTCTTTAAACTACATTGTGTGTGTGTGTACAGTATATACGTGTTGTTTATGTATCTGTGTCTTCCTGTTTATAATATTAGTTTATATCTTACCAAAGAAGATCCTGTAACAGTGTGGTTGTGTCTGTGTTGCAGGTATGTGTGGTGAAGCAGGATGAGCTGAACATGCTACAGCAGAGAACCAGACAGCTGACTGAAGAGCTTAACTCTGCCAAGAGTAACAATCAATCACTGAAATACAGACTGGAGGAGATGGATCTGGAGAACAAGGTACACACATTTCAACCTTTAGCTTTGGAACTTTTCTGAAATGTACTTTGGTTAATGCAAACCTTCTGTTTTAAAGCATGGCTACAGCACACTCTCGCTGGTGTCACTCTACGATGTTTATGTCAGAAAGATGTTCAGTGAAGTGCCTCCACCAGTAAATCATTTTAATTTATTTTTTTTCTCCTAATTTAGTGATAGCCAATTTCCATCTATTAAATATTGCCTTCCCATTATGCAACCACAACCATTTAGGGAAGCACATGCACCCCTTCTGTGAGATCTGATGCTGTCATCTTTATCTTTTTTTAAGCAGCTGTGCACGAATATTTAGTAGCAGCCAAACCAACTGGGAGGGGAAGCACAATCCGCCCCCTTGTATGCACGAGTTCACTGATGCCCATAGTCATCTGATGATCAATTTAAGTGACAGGGAGTTGAATGTATGCCATTCTTCCTGTGACAGCTCAGAGAGTTACCCTCCTTGGACTCCCACCCACGGATGGTTGTACGCATCAACCTGGATGTGATTTGCGATTTCCAGGTTGATAGTCATGCACATGTTGATATGCCTCTCGGGGAGCTGACAAAGGTCGTCTTTTGAGCCCCTTATATTGGGAAATTTGTTAAAGTTAAATTTTAAAAGTGAGCAGTAATTAATCATGTTTAATATTTGTGTGTCATGCTGATTTCCTTCCTTATTACCACTCAGAATCTTTCTGGACAACTGGAGGACAGGGAGTGTGATCTGGCTGCAGAAAAGAAAAATGCCCTGAAAAGAGACAAGACCATTCAGGGCCTGAGCATCCTGCTGAAAGAGAAAGAACGGCAGGTCACTGTTACCTTCCTTTGGACTTAAAAAAGAAAGAAGATATTGTGAAACAAAATATAATGAAATGTAAAATTATTAAAATTCGTTATACCTCTGTATGTACTCCTTTTTGTTTTTTTGTTTCTTTCTCAGGTGGATGAGTTGTATGGGAATCTTGAAGAGAAAGATCAGGCGTTAACCAAGGCCAGGGAAGCTCTTCATAAAGCTCAGCTACAGAAATACCAGGCAAGTACAGCGTGGTGAGATGTTTGGTGTTGTTATCACATGAAGTCATTTATTCCTGTATTACCTCAACAATCTTTTTTAAAAACAAGTGTGTTGCAAACATGGACTCCATCCATCTAGTCTAATTACATGTGTGTTTGTTTGTGTTGGGTGTAGGGGGGTGAGGAACAGCAGGCTCTGCTCCAGTCACAGCATGCCGAGCTGTCTCGTCTACAAGCAGAGTGCCATTCATCCCTGCTGGAGCTTCAGAGGCTACAGCGTGCACTCAGCAGCAAAGACGCACAGCTGGAGCTGCTGCAACAAGACAAGCTGCAGTTGGAAAATGAACTGGAGTTGCTTCAGCAGCACAAAAGAAAAGGAGACAAAACCATAAATGTTAGTACACATTTTCACACACCCGCTGAGATACAGATTAGGCCTGGCCAACATGATGATATGATAGTGTAGTCACTTCTGATTAAGTGATTAAGTACGATTCTGTATTAGTGTACAGCAATGTTCTATAACACTTTGCAATGTTGTTGGGACTGCAGGCATCCTCAGTGTTTTATAACTTCACTGTTACTCTGTTCTCGTTTTGTGCAGTTTTTAATCTTATGTAATAAAAATATCAGCGAAAAATAAAAATATTATTGTAAACTCAATATTATATATTTAAATTATATATATATAAATTACATGTTTTGTTGTTGTTGTTTTTTTTTAAGTGAAGTAGTAAACTTAACCTCTAATTTGGTAAAGGTTACCAAATTGTTGATACGGGTGTGTATACCTTTTGTCAGTTTGTTAATATAAGTACAAAATGCATATGCAGAGTTAAGAAAACTGTACACAGGCCCATCACAGACATCAATTGTAATAACTTCAGTTACTAAACCATATTCTGAATGTTGTTTGTGTTTACCTGTGTGTTTTGTGAATTAGGACTTGCAGAACCAGCTGAAAAAACTGACTGGAGAGCTGGCAGAACGCGAGAACTTTTTAGAGCATCAAGGTCTAGCACAGCAAGAGCAAACCCACTTGACAGAACATAAACTGCAGAACACAATACAACATCTAACAACTAGTCTTACAAAGAAGGAGCAACAGCTACAGGTAAACACACTCACACACATTGAAAGACACATTCAGGTGACGACTACAGAAAAAAACTTTTGTGTATGTAATATTTTCCCAAAAGTAAAACAACTGTCAGAAATCAAGTAGAGGTAAAAATCAGTACATCCTGTAATTCATGTAAAAGAACCTTCAGTATCAGTAAGTTGAAGTAAATGTTTTATTAGTTTGCCACATGTTTTCAGAGATTTTAGCCCACTCAAATGAATCACTGTTTAAAAAAACAATACAAAAAAACATTAGAATGAATGAGTAAAATAAACCTGCTATTTTAAACATTAGTGCTACTTCCACTGTTACAAAAAATATATCAACTCTTTCCGAATGTTGGATCAGAGGTATCTTTCATTTCCCCTCTCTCTCTTTCTTTCTCTCTCTCTCTCGCTCTCTCTCTCTCTTTCAGGAATACATGAGCATGGTGCAGGATCGAGAGCAGGATCGAGCTTCAGCAGGAAGTGATGTAAAGCTCTCCAAGCTCAGAGAGAAACTGAGAGAAAAGGAGAAGGCTCTAGAGGTGGCGCTTTCATTTCCTTACAAACCCTTTTTATAAACCCCAAGTTTACACTGATGATGTCCACGATCTCCACGATTAAAAAAACAACTGTGGAGCTCCACGAGTTATGGCCATGTCTGGAGAATGATCAGGGCTTAAAAAGGAGGCAGGTTGCATCAAGATCCCCTAAGATGGTGTCTGTTACACTTTGTTAAGGTCCACTAAGCTCTACTACTATTCCCACATTCTATCACGATTGGCGTCAAATTGTAATAAATCCTAATAATCGTGGCAAAATTTTTAACAGCCAAGAATTTGTCGAGATCATCATGATTCCATCATGTACCCCCATGCTCATCACAATTCTCTTAAATCATGGACATCGTGGCCCCAGTGTAAACCCAGGATTAATCCTTACAATCCTTCTCTTATGTGTACAGTGTTACATACACAATTATGTACATTTTGTTTTTGTCTGTGCATGTGAGCAGAAAGCGTTAGATGAGAAGTTTGTGGCGGTGGAGGAGAAAGAGAATGAAATTCATCTCCTGCAGCTGAGCATGAGAGAAAAGGAGAGAGATTTGGAGCGCCTCAATAACCTGCGCACACACAATGAGGAGATTGTTAATGTAAGTGCACAACATTATTATGATGTTATTTATTTAATGTACTATTTTATTTCTCAGTTTAATAGTATTCATCTTAATTTAGTCATTTACTAATTTAATTAAAAATAATTTAATCCTACATTAATTTAATTTGCTGAAATTAAATAACATTTCTGTAGCAGCAGATAATGAATCAAATTTCTGCGAAGTGCAAGTGCACTCAGCATTGACGTGATATTTCCCCCCTCATTTTCTTCACTTCTGCTTTACTGGGTTGCCTGTGTGAACATATGAGCAGTGGTGCCTCAGTGGTTAAAGCCCTGGGTTTCTGTCCTGTTCTGACCCTGGGGTTCAGTCCCCAGTACCACAATGCTGCCACTATTGGGCAAGCATGAGCAAGGGCCCTTAACCCTTAGTTGTTTAGTTGTATGAAATTAAATTAAATGTAAGTCACTCTGGATAAGGATGACTGCCAAATGCCATAAATGTAAACATGGACGTGACAAGAAAATCGAGCTATGACATTTGCATAATTATGAAGCTCTGCTATGAACATATAAGCATCTTTGGATAAGAGTGTAAATGTGCCACGTGTGTGATGGGTTGCCAGGTCTTGGCTAAATTTTAACCCTGTCTCTAGGACACAGAAAGACCAGAAACAATCTCAAAACTCCCTTGTGTGTTTTTTTTTTCTCCAGGTAATTTTTATGTAAATCTGGTCCACATAAGTCATTTGTTACTGTGTGTTTGTGTGTATTCAGAGCTTTGATACATTACTGAAGGAGAAAGACATGGAATTGCAGCAACTGCTGAACTCGTTGAAAAACCTGCAGCGCTCTAAACAGGAGAGTGAAGAGAACCTGCAGCGAGCTCTGAGAGAGAAAGATTCCATCATCCAGCAACTCCAACACACACTTCAACTCAAAACTAAGGACTTGGAGGTAACACCATACACACAAACAGTGCTGCACCGTATACAGTAGTATATAGTGACACTACAATGTAAAATTACTGACAGTTTACTAGATTAATGGCTTTTGCTGTACCATCCTTGTTGAGATACGTTCTCTTCTCTCTTTCCACTCCTTGCATTCTCTTTCTTTTTCATTATAGGACATGGCCAGTACAGTTGTTGCTCATTCAGAATCACAGGGAAGTGATCTAACAGAGCAGATAAGCCAGAGGTTAAAAATCACAGAGTCGATGTTGGTTGAGGCAGTGAAGCACAGGGAAAGGCTTGTGTGTGAAAACCAAACAGCTGTGGAGAACCTGCTTTCCACCATCAGTAGCAAAGACCAGCTAATCAAGGTATACTGTTAGATGTAATGCCTACTGTGCACACAGGTATAAAACACGATGGGTCACACTGCGTAAACAAATCAACAAATAGGTGGTGTAATGCATCCTGACACAAAACAAGTCTGTTTACATGAGATCATTATAGCAGCATGCTTCAAAGTGTTCTATTCTCTTTACACTTCAGCAGTTGTCTAATAACTACAGTTTGACGGTCTGTTTGGAGCTGTATTTTGGCATCACTTTGTGTGTGTGTGTGTGTGTGTGTGTGTGTGTATAGGAGAATGCGGAGCAACATGCACAGACTCTATCTGATCGGTCTGCAGAGTTGCAGGATCTGCGCAGACAGCTCGCAGACACTCAGCTGCAACTCAGCAGTGCTCAGAATCTCACTGCTGCACTGAATGAGAAGGATGCACTCATCAATGTAAGACACTTCACCACTTTTTTATTATTATTTTGGCTTTATGTTTAAAATACAGTTAATGGATTGGAATTCATCTATCACTAAACCCCACCCCAAATTAAGATCGACCAATTGTACCATCGCAAGCACCTTTGAAGCGTATAGACCTCAAATATGCACATTGAAACACATATCAATAAGTGATAGGGCTGACTTGAAAACTTGAGCAAACTTTCAAGGTGCTGTGTATGGCATCTTTAATACAGACACCAGGTACTCTGACAGATTTAAACTTTGATATAATAGTTTTTGTTTCTTTTCCAAAGCTGAAAGTGTTGGCCAGAATAAGGCAACACCAGTAAATCTAGCGTAATACTAGCGTTGTATTTGGCTAGCATCCCTAGAATGCTAACAGTCTTGGGTAGGAATAAGATACAAGGTTTTGTTTTGTTTTTTTAAACCCCTCACTCACACAACATTCCATCCTTTTTTCTACACACATCCCTCAGCTTTCCTAATGACAGTGTCAGTTTTTTGTAAATGTAATGAGTAGAATTAATATATGTCCTTAAGTAAACAACTTCATGATACTGTAGATGGTAACAAAAATCAGATTCATCTTACACAAGATATGAATGATTATCATCCCTGGCTATCAGATTAATGGACTTAAGTCAACCCTTGTTAGCTATATAATCACTTAGTAAGTTCAATGCTAGCGACTTAATAGCATATCATTGCCCATTTTTAGTGATTCACTATAATTTGAAGGAGAAAAATACTTACCTGCAGTGCATGAATCCCTTCTCCTTGATGGTGTTGTCAGCAGCATTATGATGCTGATTTTATGGACTTCTCATGTTTACATGATCTTTTGTTGCCATTCTTCCAGAAGAGGTTTACAGCCTGCTGTGGCAACTCCAGTAATTGCTTTTCTGCCATTGTTTTAAATGCTATAGCCATGAACTCCTGGCTTGCTTGTTTCGGGTAGCAAAATTAACTAAAGGTTGGGATTTGCAATCAGTCAATTTAGACTTGACCGTTAACTTGACCGTCGGCTAAAGACTGTTAACTTCATAAGGGGAAAGTTGCTACTAAACAATAGTTCTCATTGCCTACAAAAGCATTGTTCAAAACATTTTCACCAAAAATTATAGAGAAGTCATTTTTTTATTCAGGGATGTTATTTATTTATTTGTTTGTTTGTTTATTTATTTTTGCTTTATTGTGACAGCAATACAGTACAAGTGACATGAGCAGGGTAGCAAAGTGAGCATTAGGAGACGCTCTGTGGTGCATTTCCACTTTAACAATGATCTGTGTGTGTGTGTGTACAGAAGCTGTTGGAACGTGCTGAGAGAGACCACAGTCTGAGTGACACAGCGTTGGGAGGGGCTCCACCCCCTCAGGTGGTAGAGCTCAGACATACCATTAAAGTGCTGCAACAGAGATTGGAAGAAAAAGAGGGTAAGTGAGGATGTGTTGCAGAGAGAAGCACATATTATTGCTTGCAAATGTGCAGCCATTTTTACTGAGTCGTCCATTTATGGTGACGAGGTGGTACAATGTTGGAAGACCTGGTTCATATTAGTATAAAAAAATGCTAACGTGAATATGTAATGGGAAATCTTTGTTGTATATCATTGTAGCTGAGCTGTCTCAGCATTACAGTGAGGAGAACATGGAGAAATCTCTTACAGTCAATAAGAAACCTGCTATAATACTGAAGAAAGAGCTTGCCCAAAAAACAGATGCTCTCAACAGTGCTCTGAAGAGAGAGAACCAGCTCAAGGTGGGTGAGATATA